>PGIR01000148.1:0-102375 GCA_002812735.1 Scedosporium dehoogii
TTTTTTTATAATTTTCGTTCAAGAGTGCTAACTCGCTTATGGGCAAACTCGAATCTTTGAAGCACGGCAAGAAGGATGTTGCCGAGATGAAGAAGGGATCCGAGTGCGGCCTGGGCTGCATCGACTTCCAGGACCTCATGGTAGGCGACCAGATCCAGGCGTACGAGGAGGTCCGCGAGAAGCGGACGCTGTAGAATTACTTGTATAATCATAATCTCCTCTGTCATGTAACAACTCAAAAAGGAAAAAGATGAAAGCGAAAATGGGTTTGGGTTTGGTGGTTGGATTTCAGTCAAACGTCGTGTATATATAGATACTTCCATGTATAGACGATAGAAGGATTGTAGAATGGCTCAAGGGTTCGAAGCAAGTCACGGTAGGCTTTTTCGCGTGAGCGATGGGGTCTCTATTAGTATTTCTCCCTCTTTCCTTTTTGTTATTTATGGGAAAATAGTACGGTAAGGTGGCTCTGGTTCTATTTTTCAAATGTATTTCCGCGTCCCATCAGCATTGAGCGTTATCGTCTTGCTCGAAGCCGCACGATCTCTCTCCTTCTTTAGTCTCTGGAGGCCCAACTTATCAGTGTTGGGCGTGGCTTCGATGAGCTGGTCGAACTCGTCGTCATCCCCGTCGTCTTCGGAACCGGAGGCGGACTCGGCTTCTTCTGACGCGGGGCGTCGTTCTTGCGGTCGGGGTATCGTGGCTAGTTTCTTCTTGTCTTCGCCGGTGTCGGCAAATGCTTTTGAGGCGAGGACTTTGCGTCTTATTTCTGCCATGGCAGCGGCATCGCCTTCTGAGTCCTCGGATAGCTCGTATCTGTCCTTCTCTTCTTCGTCCTCACCGTCGGATTCGGCCTTGGAGACGGGCGCTGGCTTCTTGCCAAGGTATATCCCGTCTACCTCGTCGTCGTCGCCGTCACCAGCCCCATCCCCATCCTCGTTATCTTCATCTTCGTCTTCATCTTCATCCGACTCAAGTACGATTCTTCTCCGATTCACGTTTCCGCTCTCCCAGATATCCTTACCATCTTCCTCCCGGCTGTCGCTATACTCCTTCTCCAACTTCTCCATCCACTCCTCCTGCGTCCTCTTCACACCCTCCTCATCCTCACACCCTGCATACCGATTCAACAACGCCTCATTAATCTCAAGAAACGCCTCCCCATACGCAAAGGGCTCCATAATCTGCCTGGCCCACTCCTCCCTTCCACAAATCCACATAGCAGCCGCCAACGCCTCCGCGCAATTCAACCTCCACGGCTTCCCGTAATTCACCGTATTGGCCGCCACGAGGTACGGAAGCAACCGCTCGCACTTGCCCCCGACTTTGCTCCATTGGATTTCCTGTACGCGCGCCCACGAGCACTCGACGACGGCGACGCCGAACTGCACGAGGAGCTCGGCGTCGGCGGGGGAGAGGGTCTTTTTGCCGTTGGGGGTGATGATTACTCCTGGGTAGCGCTGGCCGACGTGTAGGTCGCGCATGAGGCCGAGTTTGAGGAGGCGTTTGCCGGAGCAGCGCTTGGGGTCGCAGTGGCCTAGGTCCCAGCAGGCGGCTTTGAATTCGGGGGCAGTGGAGGAGGAGGAGGCGTTTGGGCGGGGTCCTCGAGGGGGGCCGTAGTGGGGTTTTTTGCCTTTGGTGAATTTGTCTTTTTTGTGGCGGACCATTTTGAAGGGGGGTGGGATGGTTTCTAGGGGAGAGGATGGGTAGAGGCGAGTCTGAGGGGAGTCGAGGGAATGTGGTTTTAAGGATATATGTTGAGGCAGTATCTGGAAATCGAGGTGTGAGCCTGTGAGGTCAGCTTGTGATACCCTCTCAAGAAAATATGGAAGGCGCAAGAGCTTGACTTGACCCCACCATGAATGACCCTGGAAAGTGACATCAATTGAGGTATGTACGTACCCAACCTCAGTTTGTCCAGAGTAATTAATACGAGGTACTTCGTACCAACAGCGGTGCCGGAAGTGGAAATATGTTCTTCCGAGACTCTTACTAGGGGCGATGTCACTATTCGACCAGGGCCTCCGTAATTATCGTCTGGGCATCCTGAATCGTCGTCTTCTGAGTCGATGCTCTAATTTCCAACACGCGCAATGTGTTCTTTGCACCTGTTAGGCAGTCACATTTGCCCAGAACTCTCATAGCTGGCTCTCTCTAGTTCTCGAGTGTAGTTCCTAATAATCCCCCCAAGAACCGACCCCTTACTATGGCTCTTTAGTTGGCCCCCACAAGCCAGAATCGCCCTTGGAAACTCCCGACATCAATAACTGCAGGATACCAACTGAACCCCCCCACCCCGCCTCCCCCGAGCATCAATACCAAGGTTCCCTCCCCACTGCCACCACCACCCCCTGACTTTCTCGAACGACTTCCTTCGACAACCAGCCTGGTCCATTCTCCCTACGCCCAAACCGCATCGGCGGACAAAAAAGAAAAAAAAAAGAAACAAAAGAGAAGAACCGAAAACGATGGAAGCGGCTTCGGCAAGAGCGGCAGCTCGCGATCGGTGGAACGACTTCGGCAGATCCACGCCGTCGCAGCTCCAACGCTTCATCCAATCCGCCTGCAGCCCCGAGAACTTCGAACCCAACCTGGCCCTATGCCTCGAGATCGCCGACCTCATCAACTCCAAGAAGGGAACGGCGCCGCGCGAAGCGGCCAACACCATCGTCAGCTACATAAATCACCGGAACCCCAACGTGGCGCTGCTGGCGCTGCACCTGCTCGACATTTGCGTCAAGAACTGCGGGTACCCGTTCCACCTGCAGATCAGCACCAAGGAGTTCCTCAATGAGCTCGTGAGGAGGTTCCCCGAGAGGCCGCCGATACGGCCGACGAGGGTGCAGATGAAGATCTTGGAGGCGATTGAGGAGTGGAGGGGGACGATATGCGAGACGAGCAAGTATAGGGAGGATTTTGGGTTTATTCGCGATATGCATAGGTTGTTGAGCTACAAGGGGTATACGTTTCCCGAGGTCCGTCGTGAGGACGCTGCTGTGTTAAACCCGAGCGATGTGAGTTCAGCGATTCTGGGTGGTTTATGCCTTTTTTTTACGGTTAGGATGAGTGAGACGTGCTGATCAAGAGTGCAGAACCTCAAATCCGCTGAGGAAATGGAGGAGGAAGAGCGCGAAGCACAATCAGCGAAACTCCAGGAGCTTATCCGACGCGGAACGCCACATGACCTACAAGAAGCCAACCGTCTCATGAAGATTATGGCCGGATACGACACGCGATCGAAGACCGACTACCGAGCGAAGGCGGCCGAGGAGGTCGCGAAGATCCAGGCCAAGGCGCGGCTTCTCGAGGAAAGGTTAGAGGCCTTTAAGCCGGGCGACACCATGAAGGAGGGGGATGTGTTTGAAGAACTCGCTTCTGCGCTTTCGAGCGCACAGCCCAAGATTCAAAAGATGTGCGAGGAAGAATCCGAGGATCACGAGGCCGTGGCGAAGCTCTTGGAAATCAACGACAGCATACACCGGACGGTTGAGAGGTACAAGCTGATGAAGAAGGGCGATCTAGACGGTGCTGCTAAGGTTGCGAGCGGGGCGCCGATATCGACGGCCGCTTCGTCGTCGACATCTGCGGCGGCTGAGCTTTCACTTATTGATTTCGATGCGGATACACCGACGACGAGCGCTGCCCCCGCTGCACCGATCGCGTCGCAACCTGGAGGTCTAGAGGATGATCTCCTCGGTCTCAATATTGGCGAGCCTGTACCGACTAGCTTTGGTCAGCCAGGAAGCATAGCACTGGGCTTTGGTGCCAACACTGGTGAGTCATTTCATGCTCCTCTTCCGATCCTCCAGTCGCAAAGCTCCTAGTTGAAATTCTAACTTTGCATAGGCATCCCTGGTCCCGCATTGCTCTCATCTGTAACGCAGAACAACAGCGCAGGGGCACCGCCCTCGCCCTTTTCATCCTTTATCTCTCCCTCGGTCTCCAACTCAGCTACGCCCCAACCCGCAGCACAACACGCTTTCAGCCCTCCCCAGCAGCCTGCCGCCGACCCATTCGCCAGCTTAATCGGCGTAACGTCGCCTGCCCCTCCCTCTACAACATCTGCTGCTCCTGCAGCGGCAGCTTCTAGTAACGACGATGATGAGTGGGCATTTTCCTCCGCGTTGCCACCCGAGCCAAAGGAGTACAATGCACTTGTGAGCGACGCGGCCGTACAGATAGAGATGAAGGCTGCGAGGAATCCGTTCGACCTGAATTCTCTCCGGGTCATGTTCTTGTTTTCTAACAACTCTGCTGAGACGATTACCGAGCTGCACTTCCAGTTGGCCGCACCAAAAGTGGGTTTTTTCTTTTTCCATTTTTTTTCTCTTTACTTTTTACTTTTTACAGTTGGAACGTCAAGTGCCATGATCACTGCTAACGTAAATCCAGGTCTATGAGCTCAAATTACAACCGCAGTCGGGAAGAGCACTGGAGCCTAGGCAGATTGGTGGCATACATCAGATTGTCATCGTACATCACCTTGGCGCCAACGACAAGAAGGTCGAGTCGGTGAAGCTGCGGTGGCGAGTAGCCTACAAGGCGAATGGGGTCCAGAAGAAAGATATGGGAGAGATCCCAGAGTTTACCCTTCCCTAGGCGGAAAACCCGTGTCCGTGTTTGTGGTGTGGCGGATTCTAGGCATCCTTCAAAAGCTCGCTGGGATGAAAGGGGGAGGGGGTGTGTTCAGTTTAGCGGGTGGCAGCAGAAGGAGGCAAAAGCGTTGTTATAGATTTCGTAAAAGTAGTTGTTACGATGAGATGAATCAAGCCTTCTCTTCGCTGGTCATTTTGAAATTCAGAAGTTGATACTTTTGATGCTCAGTGAGTGCGGTGGAGGAGTTGGCCGTGAGTGAGCTTTGGCGATGACTAAGGGCGAGAGCTCCCAAAGCTCGAAATTGAAGATTATCCACAACAGCTTCGCACCCGAGCGTTGTTCCTTTTACAAACCTCGCCTCTTCCATAAACTTGACTCAATTCGCCCGCGATTTTTACCAAAATTACCACGAAGGAACTTCCCGTAAATATTCGATTCCTAGCCGTTCCGAAGTGATAACTTCCGCATCCCGCTCTCTTCCACAATGCCTTCAGACGACGAAAGACGCGAGACGAAACGCAGCCGGCGCAGAGATGACGAATCCGAACCCAGAAGAGACAGAAAAGACGACAGATACAGAGACCAAGAAGGGCACAAGAGGGAACGAAGCTCAGAACGGCATACCACGACGTTAGTGGACCGACGTAGGTCTCGCGAAAGGCGGAGATCCAAATCTGCGGAACGGAAGCGGTCGCGATCGCAGTCTCCCGGGCGAAGGAGGCGGTCGCGGGATAGAGATGTGGATCGACGGAGGGATTCCGATAGGAAGAGACGGCGATCGCCTGAGGGAGAGGGTGGATATCGAAGGCGACGCGACGAGAGGGGGGATGATGAGGGGTCCGGGCGAAGGGGGAGTCCCCTGAGGAGAGGCGGGCCGCTACCTTCCCAGGGAGATTCGTTTGCGCTCACATTACCCGACGCGCCGAAAGAAAAAGAGAAGCCCAATTACAAGCCCACGGGGATCCTCGCGGCGGCATCGAACCAAGTCACGCAAGCCGACGGAACGGTCATCACGCTCAAATACCACGAGCCTCCCGAGGCGCGGAAGCCCTCGTCGCGGGAAGATTGGAAGCTGTTCGTCTTCAAGGGCAAGGACGTCGTCGACCAGGTCGATTTGAATCTGCGGAGCTGCTGGCTGATCGGGCGGGAGGCGGCGGTGGTGGATTTCCGGGCGGATCACCCCAGCGTTAGCAAGCAGCACTGCGTGATACAGTTTAGGTACGTGGAGAAGATGGACGAGTTCGGGAATAGGAAGGGGAGGGTGAAGCCGTATCTTATTGATTTGGAGAGCGCGAATGGGACGGTTTTGAATGGGGAGAGGGTGGAGGATAGGAGGTATTTGGAGCTGAGGAGTAAGGATGTTATTCGGTTGGGGGATAGTACGAGAGAGTATGTGGTGATGCTTGATAAGAGGTGATGAACACTCGGGGCTTTGTTATTATGGAGAGAGTTGATGCAGTAGAAATGAATGCATTCTCCTTTTTCCTTCCTTGGTTGAAAAGGATTGATATCAATGCTAAGCCTAAACACCCCCAACTCTGTGGTATCCCGAGAACAATAACAAAACAAAAACCAACAAGCCAAATATACCTGCCGCCCTTGGTATTTTCTTTTTAGTAAAACGCCATGCCACCCAACTAAATCGAACCTAAAAGTACACCAGAAAAAAAGGAACAGGAAGAAAAATAAACGGTTGACACAAGCCCCTAAAGCAGGCCCGCCCGCACCATAGATCGGTACAACACCTCGCTCTCGTGAAGTTCGCTATCGCTACTTTGTCCCTTCTCAGCGTCCACCGAATTCATATCTCGGAGGGGAACGGACTCGGGAGGCGGGCTCGGGGAGCGGCGGGGCGTGTCTTTGATGTACGGCCGGATGGAGGGTAAAGTGCCGGCTATTGTGGTGAGGGTTGCTTCGGTGACGCTCCAGAGGAGGATGTAGGCTCCGTGGTCTGAGGGGGTTGGCTTGGTTAACTTTAGACTGGGGAGGGGATGAGGGAGCGGAGTCTTACAGGTGACGTCGCCGTCTGCTAAGTGGGCGTATTTGGATCGCTTGATTAAGGCGGCGAGGGCAGCGCTGAACCGGAGTTTGGAGTGTTAGTTGGAGAATGTTAGAAAATCGGCATTGTGCAATGCTGAGCACTTACCATACGACGAGCGAAATGGCTACGAAGGCTCCGATTCTCTCCCTCGGTTCAAGCGATAACCGGACGGCGATGTTTGTCGCTATCAATACGAGGACGGCACTCAAGACAAGAGAGAAAACTACTCATCATCAGCACCAGAAATATCCAAACATCCGCCATCTGCATGTTCTTTCGTAGAAGACACCAAAAGAGATGACAACTTACACGCCAACAACCTCGCCGCCATAACAAAGCTCCCCAACGAAACACAAGAATCCCCACCCATCGGACAATACACCTTATCCACAGGAATACTCGCTAGCACAATGGCAGCAGCCATACCCAGCGCCGACAGCGCAACGACAACATCGAGGATCTTGCGCCGGCGCGACACGGAAGGGACGTTGGGCTGGAGCACGGCGACGACGAAGAGCTTGCTCCAGAAGATGGAGAGGGTGACGAACATGTCGGCGAGGCGGGAGACGACGGCGATGGAGAGGAGGGTTTCGCGGGAGTGGGTGGAGGCGTGTTTGCCGTGGCCGAGGGAGATGGCGCGGGAGGAGAGGACGCAGGAGAGGAGGAGCATTGCCTGGTGGGATTGTTTAGTTTCCTCTCTTTCCTTTTTTCTCTTTTCTTCTTTCTTCTTTCTTCTTTTTTCGTCTATTGTTGAATAGTGTTTCATAGTGTTTCTTGTTGAGAGGCGTATAAATTTGTCGTTTGTATTCGATCTTCTCCAGATGCGGAGAGGTCAAGAGAACAAAGTAGGAAAAGGAAATAAAAATCAACTTACACAGGAGACCAATGCCGCCCATGTCGCCCAAGATTGCTGATTCCTCACTGGTATCCTCGCATTCCTATATTCTCTCACAGCAACGGCGCCAATTGACATGGCTAACAAGTTCCAGATGAGGAAGTACGTTCTCGGCCCTCGATCCTCACTCTCGAAGGACGCCATGTCCCTCACCAGATGGAGGATTTTAAGGGATCCTAGACTCTCCATCTTTTTCTCTTTTGCATCAATCCTCTTCAGAAATCGTCAGAGAGACTGAGATTCGCCGTAGGCGAGGGAAGAGCGGGGTGAAAAGTCCAGAATTGAAGTTTTTGGAAAGAAATCAAAAACGGTTGTTTCTCCCCAAGCTCGAGGGCCAGGGGTGTATGTGGCAAGTATATTAAAATCCGGAGAGCATTTCGAACGTTTCTGTTTTCGAATCTGCGGGACGAAAGATCGAATTTGGGTGAAGGGGAGGGGTGTGTGTGGTAGGAACCGTTTTGCGTCGCATCGCCGGAGCTTGTCCCGAACTTCTTCTTTGCACTTCATCCTCGAGTTCATCTGTTCGTTGTTTAAAATTTGCCAAGGCGCATCACACCGGAAACAGTACCACGGTTCCCCCCTTCGAACCATTGATCACTTTCTTGCGGCGAGGGTTTCCAGTGCCACGCCTGTTGGCGGCGGCGCTCAGACGATGTCGCAGGGCGGAATGGAGCGAAGATTGGGTGCGACGTCAATGGAGCGAGAGAAGATTGGAGAAGCTACATACCCATCCATCAGCTCAGGCAGGGATCCCGTGGCGCACTGCTCGGTCCCTTCGCCATAGGAAGGGACTATCGGTTCGGGGACGGGACGGGGAAGGTCAGATTTCACTTGACAAAGTCGATTCTTTTATGACAATGCTACACTGCGTTGGACTCTCGTGCATTCCTGCGTCATTAGCCGAAGGTAACTCTCTTCCTGCGAACTTGAAAGGTCGAAGTTAGGTTTATCGGAGCGATTCCGATTCCTTCACTCCCCTGCGCCCCTCAGCACCTGTTCCCATTGATGATTTACACATATTTATTTCTTGATGACAGTCCCATATGTCAACGAGGATGTATTTTCAACATTATAAAGGACCTATGCAGGAAAAAAATAGTATCTCTTGAGATTGACAGCTTGGTCCTGTCCTTGTACAAAGTCCGCGACCCTCATCTGCTCATGGAGACGGGACATGATCACGATGTCACGGCGCTCGGAGCTCGCTACGAGAGGGCTAGTGGTGTTGTCCTCACAGGGCGACAAGCCTGAAATGGTTGTACGATTCCCCTTCCGGCTTAGGCCCAGAGTCTGTCCTATGAAGCCTCCAACTGCGAAGGAAACTAGCGATGGGTCTGTGTGTCGCTTGTTCATCTCCCGGCGCCCGGCGCGGTATTATTATTCACATTGTCTGGAGTGTGTGGAAGATGGCTCGAATTAAGCTTGAATTACGATCGAGCGTTCGTCTTGAAGTGGGTTAGCGTATAGAAAGGCTAAATCTTACCTCTTCGTATGAACCCAGAAAGTGACAGAAACGTTTCTGATTACGAAGTAAACTACTTGTGCCTTTATTCCTTCAAAGAAGAAATCGAATTCAGAGATTGGGGGACGAAGAAATTAGAGTGCGAAGGTATGAAGTAGCTGTTTGGCATTGGCAGGCTCAATCCCTGTCCGTTAAACGTTTCGTCTTCGGAAATCCAGGGATTCGCACTCTCGGGAAACCGGGGGAAGGTTGTCCACTCGCCTGATGAAGAGACAGATCATTGTTGGGCTCTCTTTTAATGAACGTGGCAATGGCATGTCTCGAGGGAACGACAATGCTGTGTAATGTGGGGAACGAACTGGAGAGGATTACCGAGGTCTTATTCGCCTGGCGCTGCAGAACAGAGGCTCAGGGGAATCGTCGTCACTGGTCGGTTCCCAAAAGGAATTATCACGACATTTTTGACGTCTCCGAAATGTTTTTCCCCATGAGACAGACACAAGGATCACAAGCTTGAGTTTCTATGGTTGATTTATGATCACAATTGTCCAGGCTCAGTGAACTCACTAATACACGCCAGCAGAGTGGAAAAGATATGTGCTAGTCCCGTCTTCTTTCTAAGTTTAAGAACCTATTCACTCACTCCAGGAGAGAACTGAGTAAGTCAAAAGATGCTCACGATCTATCCGCAAAATGCTCATAAACATTGAAGTTCGTGATCTCAGAGACGTGCCGGAGTTCTTCAATCGTCACCTTACAGCCTTCGGCGTCATACGAGTCAACGATATGTTGTCCCGACGAGATGTAGCAAAAGGAAGAGAGTTTAAGCAGAGATCGCACTCTGCAGCAAAATCTATTGGGGGGCAGAGCTAATGAGAAACTTCTCGTGGCCTTCTTCTCGCGACTTATTCGGGAATGTTGATTCTAGGCACTCTCTTCGTCATCATGCTCAAGAGTTTGGAGAACCTACGTGCCATAATGTTGGACGCCCTCGACAGCACAGCAACACCAGAGCCGCAATCCTCTCAAAGGATAGACGGATCGAGATCTCGGCTATTAAAGCTTTTGCCCTGTTGTCTTCTCCCTGTTGTCTTCTCCCTGTCCAGTGCCCAATATTGGCGCCTTCTCGATTCGGCATCAACATTCGATGGTTGATGCCAGCTGAAGAGGAGGGCCCCTGAACGAATAGGTTCGACAGCCTGCTGGGGCGCTCTAAGTTTGACACGCACGCGCAGAGAAAATTGAGGGCGGCCATGTGCTTCGAACAGCTTCGCTTTCGTCGCTTGCTTTGTAAAAACACTTGTCAAAGCCGTAGCCTGAGGAGGCTCTGCCAAAATGCAAAACCGTGCCCCACCACTGCCGGGCGATGCTGGCCAGCCTCGCAAGGAGAGGAGCCTGGATGTCCATATAAATTAATAACAACCGGTGTTACTGGGCGACAAAATCGTGAGAGCCGCGCAAGCTTTATAGAGTAGCGGTGCCCACTTGCGCGTGAGTCAGTTCCTCCTGGGCGAGTCTATTGATTCTTTCGGCCGCCCGTTTGAGAAGGCTACCTGTGAAGGATCACGGACTAGGATGCAAATACGTACGCAGACGTTGTCTCATGACCGTATGTGTGATCGGGACCGGATTCGAAGTCACCGGTGCCTTACCGAGATTGGGCTGTTATCACAAACAACTTGAAACAGGTGAGGGACAAGAACGGGGATACCGAAGCCTCAACTTCGAGGACACCATCAAGGTATCTCTTGATGCTTTGATGTTAGTTCGTATTCAGAAGATCGTGGATGTCATTCGAAGCCTTGATGATCTAGGCTTCCAAATTAATTGCTTACTACCCGCAAGGCACTTTTCACGCCTTCCACGACTTGGTGAGGCTCGACATCAAATCATACTTGCCTTTTTCAGCAACCGATGCGACTGCCAGCTGCAATCAATTTGCGCCATCCGATTGATGAGGCTCGCTTCCGAGAATAGAAGGCCCATACTATTACTTTGTTCAGATGAAGGAGGCGCATCCCACATCGTGATGTACTTTGTAATGAAGACAAAATCAAATCTTGTGATGTTCAATGTTGTCTGGAGTGGATTACTAATCGATTCCCTCAAGGCACTCTCGAGTCTCAAATGGTAGTCGTCCTTGTGGAAGCTGAAATTCTGCTTCATATCGTACTTCGTATTGTTAATCGATGTCTTAATATGATCCCAGTCTGGATGACAAGCGGACCGACAGCGGATATGCAGGAGGGTGTGTTACCGCTGCGAATCCACTCACACCTCACACATTGATCAATCAATCAAATTGAACGAGACTGACAGTCCAGTCCAGCCCCCGAAGATGGAACTGCGGGGTTGGACCCTTCGGTTCGGGGCACAGGGCAGGGCAGAAGACGGTTGAAAGCGGCGAAAGTTGGGCAGCACGAAGGAATCAATAGCACCGAGTGTTTCAGTAGGTGAGTGCCCGCAATTGATTGATTCTTTTCAGCGTACCCAACCTGGCCCACCATTGGATCATAACGGGAGGCGGATGCTTGCCCGTAACCACACCGCATGAATCACTGACTGGGGTCCAGTCCCGATCCCTGTGAATAAAATCGATGGAGGGTGCTGCCATTCATTTTCTTGCCCTGCTTCCCGCAGGGCTGTCAAAATGCCTGTCCTTGGTACGAAGCAAGTTTGACCCATCAAAATATGGTGTTCAGACTCGATCCTCATGCCACAGGCGAGCGAATCGTTCGGTTTGGTCACAAGTCGTCCTGGTCCTCTTCGCCTCAGTGTCATTGCCATGAAAAAAAAGGGGGGAAATCCCAGCGGAGCGGTACGGCCAATACGGGCTCTGAGAATAGCAACTTCACGGTCTCTGTGTGACTGGACAACCGGGCGGGTAGCCTCCCCGCCAGACCATCCTGCTCCCAGACCATTGGCTTTGGGAGGAATCGTGACCCTTGTTTGCGCGCACACACTCACACACACACCTCGAATACGTACACTTTGGTAGTGGCTTTGCGCCTTCTTCCAGAGAGAGCAAAGGAGGAAATAACAGTGCCGAATCAAATCGATTCATGCTCAAGACCGTGAAGGACACGTCAACCGAAGTCGCCGAGTCGTCCTGCTATTTCCCATCAAGCGTGGGTTTGCCCTGGCTGATATACCCCCGACGAGGAAGTTCTCGACAGACTCGCCGTCCACATGATTCACTGGACCAGATCACTTTGATGCTTCGTCGCACAAGTGTTCCTTGCGATGCCCCCTGCTTCGTAATACTTGGGATGCGAAATAGTGGAAGCCTAACTTGAAAATTCGTCTGCCAATCGAGAAGTCTCTAGAAACGCCCGCGCTCCTGTTCGCCTGCCAATTACACGACTTGCAAAGCTGCCCCCGACGAGCCTTAGTGTAGACTTTTTGTTTTGGATCAGTCAATCCTCGCTGTGCGCACAAGCGCGCAATTTCGACTTCACTCTGCGACCGGTATTTGGTCTCGCTTAAGTGGTTATTCTTCCAAGAGCCGCAGATTAGGACTCCCCTGGGTGGACGGGCTGGGCTGACCCGCGTCGTCCTAGGTCGACGGGCACTGCCCCCTGCAGCATAATATAAACCCCGTCTTCCACCCCGGAATCCTTCTGCATTGTTGTAATGTGTTGTCACCCTGCGAGCTAAATTAGTTCTTTTCTCTCCTGCATCTACATATCCTTCCAAATACTCGTTCAGAGCTCCAGCTCTTCAGCCTAGTACAACCATCTTTGACTCGGCTCCTTGATTGTTTGTAAATCGAGACGAATGATGCCCCCACCGAATAGCTCCCAGCGTCTTCTAATATGGTAGGTTCCTTCTCATATCTGCTTTCCAGGTTTATGACAATTGAAGCTACCCCCTGGTTTCCCCTCATGCCCCGCTTCATGATCGCTTCGCGTGGCCCCCAATGCTTGACTTCCTCCAGCCGTCCCCAAAATGTTGAGCCGGTCTTTAATCTTCAAGCGGACTAGTTGGCCGTGCAGCCTTTTTAACCTTTTTATCCTCTGCATTCTTACCACTGCAGTGTCTCTCTAACATAACACCCTAGGCGTCTCTAAACCCGAAACTCATTAAGCGATTCGAGACCACCGCGGTCTATACCCATCCGAGCGCGACCGCCGACATCGTACTCGTTCACGGCCTCAACGGCAGCCCCGACCATACCTGGACCGCCAAAAACAATGTCTTCTGGCCGCTCCATCTCCTCGTACCTTCGCTTATCAACACTCCCGCCAATGTAATCGTGTACGGATACAATGCAGATGTCGCGTCGTGGACCAAGGATAGCTCCCCGTCCGAGAACTTTATCTACCAACATGCCCAAGACCTCGTCACTTCCCTCACAACCCACCGAAGGGATGCCGGCACAGCTAGGAATCCCATCATTTGGATCTGCCACAGTCTTGGTGGGATCCTGGTGAAGAGAGCCCTTTTATATTCCAATGATCTCAGGGACCCGGGCCTCGAGATCCAGCGCTCCATCTACCTCTCTACCTATGGAATAATCTTCCTGGGTACACCACATACCGGCTCTAACTTGGCCATTTGGGGTAGCGTCCTACAGGCTATGTCTGGGGCCTTGCCGAAGAAGTTCCTCGACTCGGAACCCGTACTTCTTAAAACGCTCAAGAAGGACAATGTCGTGCTGCAAGAGATTAACAATCATTTCCTCGACATTTACCAGCGTTTCAAGATTCACATGGTACGCGAAAATAAGAAAACCGACCTCAAATATACGGTGTAAGTCTCATATTTTGTACTTTCCTTCAAGCAGAGAATGCCTTCTGAACACTAGCATTACACCTCCGTTACCTAACACACTGATAATCTCCGCCGACTGGCATTGTATTAACCGTATTCCAGGGACTACGTCGTCGATTCCCAGTCGGCAGGACCTCAGCTGCCTGGGGTGACCTACTACAGCATAGAGGCCACTCACTCGACCATGTGCAAGTTTGAAACCGCCGACTCGCCCGGCTACTCCAATGTATCCAGTGCCATCCGACAGTGGGTTCAAGAGGCGCCAGACTCTATCCACACAAGGTGGACGCTTGAAGACGAGGAGAAGAACACGCGAGCCATGAGCGCGCTCAACCAGATGGCAAAGCAATTAGTATGTTACTCACCGATCCCGTATCTTTATGTGCATTGTGCTAATCTATGGTAGGGAACCGCTTCCCCTGCGCCTACTCCTGGTATGCCGCACATTGGCGAGCTAGTCTGGAATCCCTTTTTATCTGCTAACATCAATTCAGCTATCGGCTTCCAACCCCCATCTCCTTCATCTCCAAAGGATACACTTGTAGCTCAAGAGACTCTGGTGCCTCTTACTCTGGAGCCATTGGCGACCGCCCCCAGCGAAATAGCCCCCGAAGTCTCCAAGGGCAAACAGCCAGCGCCGCTCCTCATGTATCCGTATCAATTCAAGCCCAATGCACACTTCAAGGGCAGGGAGAAGGAGCTGGTGAACATTCACTCCTACCTGAGAAACAAGAACCGCAGGGCGCTAGGCACGGCGGCTGTCCTGCTGCAGAGCCTCCCCGGTGGTGGCAAAACCCACCTGGCCCGCCAGTATATCCAATTATATGGCACTAGCTACAAGGGTGGGGTCTTCTGGATCCGCGCGAGGTCTGAGCAGGAGATGGAAGATGCATTCTGGAAGATTGCCAAAACCAAGCTCATTGAGGACTCCGCGGACGAGCCATGGAAACAGAATCTTCTCGATCCGAAGCGGATGGTGAACACCGTGAGGAACTGGTTCGAAAGTTTTGAGGATTGGCTCATCGTATTCGACGGCATTCACTTTGATAGCTCTCGCGAAGCAGCCTTTATTCCTCATGCCAAGAACACCAGTCTGCTCTATACCTCGACGAATAGGGCTGCCGTCGGAGACTACAAATTTGACAACCCTATCCTGATAGAGCTAGGGTCTCTCACCAAAGACCAGGCAAAGGAACTACTTCTCGAGGAAATGGGAAAGCAACCGCCTTTCTCCAAGTACGACCTTTCCGATGCCGAAGAGGCGGTAGTACTCATGGATCGACTTCCGCTCATGATCCACGTGGCCGGACAGCACCTCAAGGTGACGCGAGAACCGCTGCGAAAGTATACGCGTGCGTTCAATCATGCGCGTGAGCCGGGCACACTTGATGCGTATGAGAACGTGAAGAATGACCTCGAGCGGCGTGGTGCGATCGAGGCTCTTAACCTCATGTATATTCTGGCATTCTTTGCTCCAAACATCCCGGTTGAGATGCTGGCGCTCGGTAAGTGTTCTCACCCCCTCTCTTCTCTACCTCTATGTCTTCCGCCTTTTACTAACAGTGAATGCAGGTCTGAGCGCTCTAGACAAGCGCACACCAGTCATGGCGGCCGATAGCTCCAACCGACGAAGTCTCAACTACACCCTTAGCATTCTGATCAAGTACGCACTCATCGGACGAAACGAAGATGACGATAGCTCTTCTACGTCGTCACCAAGCAAGAGGCGTCATCACGGCATGGCTGCCGATCATTCAGACACGCTTCGGCTTCATAGCATCATCCAGCGCTTCTTCCGGACGAAGATGGGTCCTCCAAAAGAGGTTGCGTTTTGGCTCGAGCGCGCAGTCGCCGTGTTTTGCCGCTCCTTTGACGTCGCTGACTCGCGCATACGGCGAACCCCCGACGTTGGCCTTCCCGAGGACTACAGAAGATACTCAATCCAGGGACAGCAAATCCTGGCTCACGTCGACAGGCACACAAGGAAGCACGCGGCTCTTGTAACCTGCAGAGTTAAAGTCATAGATCGGCTAGACATGGTGGAACAGTCCATCGCAAACCTCACAAGGGCTGTTTCGAGCGACCTCAAGAGCCGGCGGACCGATAGAAGGTCTGTATTCGAGATGTCCTCGAGCAGCAGCTACTCTGATTCGGGCTCCTCGCGCACGTCGGAACGGGATACACCAGACCGCGAGGAGGACGAAGGGAAAGGGTGGATGATTCATGAGGAAATGGCGGTGCTTGAATCGCCTGCACCGTACGATGACTTGGGCCATCATCCCTGGGACGAGTTTCCTTATCCACAAGTCAACATCATGCCTATGCCTCCTCTACCGGAAGACATGGATTACTTGTCCGACACGGAATACATCGGGACTCCCCGCCCGCGACCACAGACAACAATCAAGGGTAAAACCAAGGAAGACCTTGTAAATCACAGAACGGTCAAGAAGATGGAGGAGCGCCGCTATCACGACCGAAAAGGGTCGATGCGGTATGTGAAGGGAGGGCCGTATTCCGACGTCCGCGTCAGCGTCAGCGTCAACGTTGATCACGAACCCCCCAAAGCCAGGATGTTCAACTCCATGCCCTCGGACCTTACGGAAGACGAGGTGGCAGCGGCAAAGGCGGAGCGGGCAAAGAACAGTGAGGCAAAATCACACCTTCTCCGAATCTCTTCAAGCCAGTCGTTGGGACATGGCAGGGAAAAGTCGAAAACTTTGCCGAATGGAGCGAACAAGTCCGCGTCACCCTTCTTCCAGTTCCTTGCCAAGGCGTGGAAAAAGAGTCCGGTGGCTCAGAGTGATGTCACCTGGTCGCCATCGGCGAGTACCGTGCGGGTCGGAGAGCACGATACGCCCCGTCCGGAGAGGATGACACCGTCAACGCAGTTCAGCCCCGACCCAAACATCCGGTCCCCGTCGCATGGCGGAAGCCCACATATTCGCACTCCAAGTCAAGATAGTTGGGCTTATCACCACGAACGCATGTCAAAATCAGAGCTGGTGCAAGGAACGACATCACCGCCGTCGAGCCACCAACCGAACACTACGGGCCGGAAGCGAGGTGACTCCGCGCCACCTACCTGGCAGATCCACACGAATGAGTACTTGGACGACGAGGACCTTCGAGCTGGGCTGCCAGCTGACATCGGAGCGAACCCACGCGCGGTCGAGGTACCAATGTGGAATGTGAATCTTCGGCCGACGGGCTACTCATCTCAGCCAATGTCGAGGCAGACCAGTGACAATCCGAATATGGCATCGAGACAAGGCGCTACGGCACAATCTCTTGGTTCTTCCTTCCCGCCTGCTGTTTTAAGGACGATCCCACTTAGTGACCGACCGCCGTCCCATATTGAAACGGAACCTTCGCCGAGGCTTGCGACGCTAGCCGATGCGGGGCCATCGAAGAACTGGGAGGAGCGCCACGCGATCCGTGGCCGCGCGAGGTTCAGCAGCAGTATCCCCGCGTCTCGCTTGAGTCATATGTCGCCCAGTCGGATCTCCAATGCGACCGGGTCAAGGCCCGTCAGCAGGGGAGAAGAAGAAGGGCCTGGGTCTGGAGGGATCTTGACTGGAAATGGTAGCTTTGTGTCGTTTGGCAATAAAGCGACTGAGTCGCAGAGCCAGGGACGGCTGCCTAAGCAGAGCGAACAGGACGGCTCGACGACGCGGGGTAAGCAGACGCAGCAGGACAGGGATCAAGCTCTGTTGGGTGTGGGATTAGGGATCATAGAGGGGTAGGCGCGTTGCAGGATTCATAGTTTGCATCATTCGTGTGTGTTTTTTGTACTCTCCTTTCTTTTTCTTCTCTTCATCTGGGTATTTTCGTTGATTTTGGGAGTGATTTTTAGTTTGTGTTTTGGAACAGGAGCTTCGGATATCATGGAGATACCCTCTAACCCTCATATATACATTTATCGATAGACATAGAAGGACCCCGGAGTACGAAGTTCATCTATTTCAATGCACTTTTAAGTTCAAATCACAGACTCTTCCCCCTTTCTCTTTCCCTCATTTTTTAAGACTTGTTTTCCGATTTCATTGTTGCAGTCCCGCCCTCTTGCCCATACTTACCCGTTACGCCATCGACCAGAGTTTGTAGAGTCAAACTGCCGCGCCTGCCAAACGCCCCCCATGACACTCTAGCAGGCACAAACGCGTTCCTTCCCGAAAAAGAGGCTGGGAAAGTTCCCAGGAGGAGAACCGCCCAAGCAGGAAGAAAGCCATTTGACATTTACGGAAGGATTGGGCTTCGCTGGGATTGAAGTAAATGGCCTTGAGATTAAGAGACATCTCCCTCTCTCCCAATTGGGTAAGGGGGGACAGCCTCTGAAGGACTCGGCCCTTGGCTCGTTCTTTGATCGGGAAGGGGGAGGCCTGGGTATATATGAGTGAATTGGCTTTTAATGTAGGATTAATTAGTTCTCGCCTCCCTTGGACCCCATCCCCTTCCTCACGTATTCTTCACGGCACATGCTTGAGGGGGCTACTGAAGCTGCAGGTTCTGTCAGGAAGTAGGCACCTGCTGTGTTTGAAGCGATTCATCTGTTTGCTGATTCTGATTGTTTGTGAACAGGCCGTCTGGCGATTCCGTTTGGCATGTGGATGGGCTCAGGATGGTCTATATAAAGGACCCAACCCTCCCCATCCCCATCCTCAAACCTAAACCTTTTCTCTTCCAACTCACTCAAGACCCCGGGTCCTGGTTGATCTGGCCACAGACATGGGTCCTCTTCTGCACCTTTTTTCATATATAACAAGTCCCAGCACCAGTCCCAGGTGACGCCAACTACCGATCCCCATCCCCGCATCTGTGTGGTCGACCTACACCAATCCCTGCAGTCCCTGCACAAGTCGCGGAACCTCGTCGTCTCATACCAGGGTAGTGTGACCACTACTGGTCGGAACGGTTAGAGAACCGCATCTGCGACCTTTGCCACGACCGGCTAGATCATATAGTGTGGGAATGTACAGCTAATAGGGGAGCGTGGGCTGAGGGTCTGCCTGACTTGCTGCCTTGAGAATGGTTGGGCTCGTTGAGCTCCATATGCCCTTCGGGGTAACCTTTTTAATATATCCCGATATCCCGATATTCCGATCTATCAGGCCATCTTCAACTTCAGCGCGAGTCTTCGACCAGGCCGTTGAGTCAAGGATGGCGAAGCCAGCGAAACTGCGACAGAAAATAGAGAACGAAGCCAACCTCGTCTTGCGGATGGTCGGAAATCATTTCTCAAGTTATACCCGTCCTACACAATCGGTGCGTTCCTGCTCTCGAACTGGGAAGTTCCTCCACCAGTCATCGGCGAAGATCCAGAGAGGCTTTCGGACTTGTCTTCAGAGCGTCGTTCTCGGCAAGGACCTTCGCCATCACGAAACTCAAGAAGGATGCACCATCCCGCTCGCCAATGTCTCGTACTTCATGTTGTCCTCAAAGTCACGGCATATACCGCCGTTGGTACATCCTATATACTTGAGGATCGCGCTGGAGCATGCAGGCTCTGCCCCTCCGTGTGCCCGAGCCAGACCATCTTCAAGAAGGCACTCCTAATCATTGCCTGCTGCCGATTTCGCGGAATAGGCAAAAAGACCCTCGACTCTCTGCACAAAATGTACTCGACGAATCATACCTGGCGAAGAAAAAAGGAGCGTCCAGGCCAATCTTCGGCGCGAAAGCTGCACAGTCGTATATACATCTTGCGGGCGCAACGCCCATACGATGACCTATAATGCCTTCTGTCACTCCGTCCTCAAAATTTGCACTGCGCCGGAGCACGGCAGCTGATGGCGTTTCCAACTCTAAGTTCTAGAGCGACGCTCTTCCAGAGTGCACGACTAGGTGGCTATTCAAAGTGCTGTGCCTAATTTTCTTGGGGCGAGCTGAGGACGACTTCGTTTCCGATGGATGAAGCGCCCGTTCGCCTGACAAGCGGGATTATGACCCTCCTGAGGGGCCCAATCAACAGAGGGACCTGGACCAACGACTTGAAATCCAATCGTGAGGCTGTTTAGATCTCCATTGATTCTAGAATCAGCAGGCCCAACCGTGAGGTCCCTTCGTCACATCCCCGGACGGGTCTACCTCGGCGGGCGTAGCGGCAAACTCGCACGAAAGAAGGTCGACGGTGCTGGTGTCTATTACCTATCGCCCTTCGACCGTCCGTCCGTGGGGGCTCCTCCGGCGGCTTGCTCACAAATCGCGTCCATTGGTTTATTTGTATTTCATTCCTCCTCCGACACTAGGCTTGACAGTGATGGCAAGACGCTCGACGCTGGAGCGCGTCATGTCCCGGCTAGGGTCATACTAAACCATGCACAGCTTTCACTCAAAACCGTCCTGCCTGCAGGAGTCGTAGCCACATGGTGAAATAACATAACGAGCTAGACTTTCTGTCTACAGCACGAGGAACTTTTGTCGTACATTACATTGGGGCCGGTCTGCGCAAGACACGACTCCCTGTTTTCGCCAGGACTGTCCTATATTATACCACACCCAGCCCAGCCGACTCATCTCGCGACCTGCTGGTGGCTCGCCGCCACGAGGGTTTCTCCAAACGACGACCACGCCAGCGTCGTAGGCCAACCTACATCTTTCCAACCTGCGGGGCCGGTTCGGCGTCGCTAACTCGAATCTCGACAAGAGGCAAGATTTCATCGGTAAATTCGCCTAGTTCCTCGCACCCTTCACGCTCCAGCACCAACTGACAGGACGCTTGGAACGCAGCCCGTCCTTTAGCGTGCCAGGCTTGAGCCGCTCCTGCCATTTGACATGTCACGATCTAATGGCAGAGAGCACACAGCCAAACTGGGTTGAGATGTCGGAAAGCTTAGCAACTCTCGCGCATAATCTCGAGTATTGCAGCAACGTTGCCGCTGTTACCATGACGAACAGACAATGACGCCCTGGCGGGTGATATCGAGAGAATGCACAACAAAATATAGTCCAGGATCACAGATCCAGTCCAGAATAACTAGATGCCCATGATATGTGGGCCGAGAGATTCCCCTTACACTCTAGAGTATGTACCACCATTTCTGAAAATTACACAGCACAGCGCCCCCTCCTTAAACAGAGCCGTTGCAAGCTAACGTTTTTTATCCGTTTCTTAGCGCAGTCAAATCCTTGATGTCACTGTCTAGCTAGGATGCAGAGACCATCGAAGCGAAGCACTTAGCATCGCAGAGGGTGGCTATCCTACGCCAGTTCAACAACCTGCATTCGGGATGTCAGTTCATCATAACATCGTTCCAGATCAGAGGGCAGGGTCTAAATATATACCAGGGTACTGTGCACAGGTGCATATTAGCACTACCTTTTAACTACAGTGTCGTTCAGCAGGGAATCGGCTGTCTAGCCTGTATCAGCCAACGCTGGCCTGTGAAGTGGACGATCTTGGTAGTCTGCAACAGGTGCTCGATGTATCGGGAGTCCTCCATGACCTACAAGCTAGTTAGTGAATATGATATGAGGATAAACCTCAGTCATATTTGCAATTTTGTCAAGGGGGAGTCCTGCCAGCTCCTCATTTACGAAGCCGTTCGAGTCACGTTTAGCCAGACGACGAACAAGTACCTCTGGAGGATCTCCTCCGTGACCTTCGACTTGGCCCTGGTCCTGTGTGTCTTTTACTAGGAAATCCGAATCTCGGAGACTATCAGGCGAAGAGCAGCAATACCCATATTCTCTTTTATAGGCGGTACGTGGCTCAGACGCTCCGCTCGTCTGCATTCTTGTCCACGACATTTTAATCTCAACCTCTGCCTAGGAACCCGAGTACCATGAAATGGATGGCAACACGCCTTTTTAGGGCGCCGCCATGTGCAGGAGAAAGAAAACTCCTGGACGCAAGGGCCGAAACAAACTCCGATGGAAAACGTGACTTGACCGTTGGCCAACTTAACAAGTACCCTCCGCTTCTCGTTAGGTACACAATATCTGCGAGATTGAAGCCCAACTGCCTTCTGTACATCTTGCGAAAGAGGGCGCAGAGTCAGATGTGAACTGTTTCTCACACTTTGATTCTTTGCCTGGTTGATGGAGATATCGTGCTCTTCATCAACTGTTGGACAGAGCAGAATGATGAAGCTGCGGTCCTGTTATCCGCGGGGCATGTCAGAAACAAGATAGCGAAGAGGTTCATTTCTTGAGGTCCGGCTTCCGCGGATTCATGACCCAGGATGACCGGTGATTTGGCCCTCCATCACACGAAAATGTCTTGCGGGCGCTGGGTGTACCCAAATGTATTTCTTCTTTGCCTCGAGAGACGCGGTGCGTTTGTCTCCTCCCGTGGGTCGAAGACGAATAGTCGGCATACCGCGGGCCTAGAGATTCTAGCAATCGATGCCGCGACGATATAACTTAACTCGTCGTCTCCTTTCACACTCCGGGAGGAATCGCCTATGTCCTTTGGGGGTCTCAGCCCTCGACAAGAAGTCTCCTCGCTAAACAGGCATGAGACAGAAAATGCGAGTTCCAGATACGAACGAGGTTCATAATGGCTACATATATAATACACCAGACATAGCCCTGAAAGCTCTCAGGTTCATACACACCAATATATGCTGCTCCGATCCAGCCCGAATACTCCGGTATGAACAGCAATCGAGAAGTTCCTATGGAGGCAAATATCCGCAAAAGGTGTATAGATTGGGTAAGTCCAAAAATAGAACTGGACTGCCTACGGGTCTTGAGGCTGCTTTCTCTGTGGCAGGGAGTGAGTCGGGCTCCTGCGCCATATCCACGACCATCCTGAGTACCATCAGCTCAGGGTCCCACCGGCTGTCGCGCAGCAACACAATATTCCAACCGGCGGTCTCATGTATTGGTGCCGATCCGATGACGCCCTGGCCCGTGAGCCAGCGGCACTGCAAGAGCCATCATTCGGAGAGGCGCTTGATTAGTCTCGCGCCATAGTGAAAGCTATTGCTATGATTATATCACGGCCGATTATATACTGACGGAGAGGATGGTCGATCGTACGGCACCATATCCCCTGCACGAGATAGTTTACCCACAGTTCAATGGCTTGGACCTGGACGCTGCCGATAGTCCTGCTTTGTACCAGGTACGCAAAACCTACGAGACCGAGCCGGACTTCGCTAGCCTGGGCCGGTTCGTCGCCGGATAGCAACCATCCTGGCGAGCCCCAGACCTTCCTTCGGGTCCGTGGTTACAAGATCAACCTACACCTCGACTCCGGGTGCCAATACACGCCACGACTTCAAACTCGGCGGCTTGTCCTCTTCCAAAATGACCTAGCAGTCCCCGATGACTCACTTACACCAATGAAGCTTCTCAACTGCAGCGACGAAAATGATGGAACAAGCCATCGGCCACGCAACTAGAACCACCAATATATTCCGATATTCCAGGCCATTACCGGGCTTCGAGAGCCCCCCCAACTATACCACGGTCGGGCAATTTCCTTCGAAAGACCGCCGGTGACAATACAAGTTCAGCGCCGACCGTCGGGGCGGGTCGTTCGTCCACAACACGACTGTGGCAGGATTATTTATATCTCTCCAAGTGGGAGAGAGGCAACCGTGATGATCTGGTTGTATCTCCCAGATCTCGTGCGTATATATTACGAGTGCGGATGTATTTTCCGAAAAACGTGCGAGTGACGGGTCTCTTTCATCGCGTGGCAGACAGTATTGCTTTCAAAACGGTCGACTCGCAAGAGCATGATAGAGTCGAGCGGGCTAGAGATAAGCAGGGAGCCCCAGGATTCCATCTCTTCCACCTGGCCGATCCTAGGCTTCTCATTGTCACAACCCCGACTAGCCAGCACGAGCGGATCTGCAGTTGATTTTTACTTGTAGGCATCCCGCCTCCTCCACTTTCGGCACCCCGGATATCATCCTCTCCCCCTTTGCCATCCGATTGCGAATCTAATCAGCTCGCAGCGGATGAGACGTAGGCAGCGACATTTGCTATCCAGTTGTTCATCAACTTGTCTTCTCCCAACTATCCCAACGACACGGGTAATCGCCGGTTTCTCTCCTCATGCCCGGGCCATACCAATACCGGGACGCCGGCCGGTTTTAGTCTCGCTTTGGGTGCCTTTTTTTCTTTATAAATATATACGAACCAACGATCGTTGCTGCGGTCAAACCGTCCCATCCCATATGTTTAACATCCATGGGATTCCGCTTCACTGCCTATCGAGATAACGCTACCAAACACAAGACGGGATCTCCTCGAGCAGATGCATCCCGCGCAGGGGACTCTGTTCAGAACTGTAATATCTATACTAAATGCTTCTGGAGCAATCACGGTACCAAAGCACACCAAGTCGGCACACGGTCGCAGCCTTTTCAATCCTCTTCCTGTTTTTTCGAGTTTCTTCAACCTTGATGATAGGCGAGGCAATGATGACAATGGCTGGCCCAGGCTGTTCGATGACAAGAAATTTCTGCTTCATCGGCGCTGCCGTTAATTATCCCCTACATTCTCGCATCCCCTCATGCTACGAGAATCAAGGTGGCCTTTCTGGAGGAAGTGGGCTCGAGGTGGGATGTTAAATATGAGATGACACTTTATCTGAGTTATCTCAGCTCTCTACCCACGGCCGGCTTCTCTTTTTATACATGGATTTTTGGCTGGTATAAACTGCGAGTCCATCGACCGAAGCAAGCTCGTGGAACTGAACTACCCACGAATGATTTCGTCTTCTGCCATCGTGAGTCGTGGCAGAGAGGATACTTCCCTTGGCATGATGCGACTGTATATAACCCAGGAGACGTGGCTAGGAGGGAGCAGTGATCTGTTAGTAAAGGAGCAGCTGGGGAGATAGCGCGGGAATGGAGGCCCATCAGCCGGGAAACTGATGAATGAGTTTCTCCAAGACCTCATGATTGGAAATAAATGCGTTCCGATCGCTCCTCACCCCCCTCCCCCTCTTACCCCTCGCCCATCTTCTTGCGACCGGGATGGCGTCACGCCCACGGACTCGCCACATATATAGATCTATATTTTGTCAATTTCGGGCCTTGAACCTTGGAGCTTCCTCATTGACTCTCCCAAAAGTCGAACTGACCAGCGCCGTGGGCCCGGAGTGTCTGAGTGTAGCTTTGGCTAAGATGCGTCTACAGATGAAGCTGCGGCTTCGGGAATCCTCGTTCGGGTTATTCTAGTTGGCGTGGCCATGCCCGTAGGGCGAAGCTGCCCTGGGAAAGACGCTGAAGTGGCCATAAATAATTTAATTCTTGTGCCCCCGGTTTCTTCCCAGGCTCGAAACTCTCGAGGTGTTATCCCTAAGGGGACTGTCGACCAGCTGATCCCATCAAACAAGTGTGGGCTTCGATCGATGTTCCGGGGAGGTTGCCAAGCCGCGGTCCGTTTCGAAGCTGGCCACGTGTCTCAGTGCCGGTCCAGACCCCCAGGTCCGTATGCAAGAGTGTACAGGACCTATTGAAGGTCTTTCCGGATGCAATTAAAGATTGTACGTCACAACTATCTAAACCATTAGGATATCTATGTGTTCACATTAACTTACTTCCCCTTCTTTAGTTGTGGTACGCGGAGGTCTGACACCAGGCAGAGTTCCTCAACGGTCAGCTGGTGCTGGAGGTCGCAGTGCTGCCGCTGCAAAGACGGTACGCCTCCCAAATGGCGGGATGATGCGCCGTTCGCTGACATGCGAGCTATCAATAGTGCAAAGACAAGGACAGCCACCGGTGCGTCTTGTCTGGCGCACTTGCGGTCGGCTACACCTCCGGGCCGATATACACAATGCGGGTTCTTCTGTTCGGACGCTGCTTCATACTCGCAGGTAATGGTTGGTGGATCCAGCCTGAGTTCTCGAAGAACAGCTCAGGCTGGCAGAACGTATACGTTTATATATGTTTCCGGATGCCTCAAGAGTTTCCTCCTCCTGGCAGTTACAAGGGCAAGCTGGAAGGCCTGGCATCAGAAATGGAACGGTGCCAGGATGAGCTTCCTGATGAATTCTTTTCGTCAATTCAAAAAGATTGACGCTCATGAATCCGGGCCCCGTAGATGTGGGAATGTAGAGGAAGAGGCTCCTGATTCATCATGCTCCCTCGCAGAGTGTAGAGTCATCCGGCGAGATTTGAGAACTCTTATCACTCGTGTCGGGAGTTTCTCACCCAGCCTCTGATTTTTGAGGGTTGTTGTCCAAGTTAATAGAAAGGGCCGGAAGGATGTGGTCGATGTAGCGGGGGCAGGCGGCTGGCTTGCGTACCCTTCGAAGCGTCGTCCCAACGCCGATCCGCCCTTTTACGGATTTGGAGTGCCGATCCAAGGTTCTGCAATCACAAAAGGCAAGCAGGAAATAGGAAGAGACTCCGAAATTCGGGAGTGGTTCCTCTTCTATATAGACTAGGACGGCGAACTTCTCGCAGCCCAATCCCGACATGTCCACCGGAGTTCCTGACATGTCTACGAATCGATTATAACTGGTAATAGGCCTTCGCCCAGATGAAGTGGTTTTCCACCCGCACTGGATGTTTAGAAGGAGACCTACCGAAAGTTTAAGATGCATCATCAAAGTCGCGAGGTATTATCTTCGACCGCGGAATTCATACCTTGAAGCGAGTGAAAAACTTCTTGCCGTGGAGCAAGGCAATGATCTCCTGCTGATCGGGCAGCGGGTAAGCATCTGGTACCGTGATGCTGTTCGAGGGCGAGCTCGGAGTGATCAAAGGCACGCTTCAATCACTCACCAGCGGCCGCACGACAGCCAGGCAGGCGACCACCCCCACCGGACAGCAAACGACGCGCGCGATACCCCCGGCCAGCCAGCCATCGACCCCAACCCGCCGTGCTCCCAAGCGCCCGCGATTGACGACGGACAGCCTCAGCCCCGCGATGAGGAAGGTAATGGAACGACAGCTTCAGGACAAACGGTGAGCACGGCAGCAATGAGCAGGCAAGAAAGAGACGCCCAGCTGTCAGAAGCAAGCAGTGGCTTGCGGCTGTGGAAGTGAGGGAGCGTGGCTGGCTCACTTCAAGATGGTTGTCTGTCGAGCGCTGGCTTACAGGGTCGGTGATCAGTCACGCACTGGATAATATGGTCACCGGCTAGATCACGCACTGGATCTATGTCAAGCAAGTTTGCGTTCAAGAGAGTAAGATATTGTTGCCCTCCAAGTAAGTCAGTGTGCGAGCAGTGGAGAAACTCCAACGGGCAAGCGATGTCCCGAGAGAAGGGAAAATGGGCAGACAGGAAGTACTCTTCTCTACAGGGCGAAGACAACTATAACTCCCTGTAGACGCGGACCTAGACGGACGATGGTGTTGTTAAGTCTTTGGTGGGCACGATCCCTTCTGCACCTCGAATCTGATCTGGACGCTCTTTCCGTTCGGTGATTTCTTCAAGGAGGCCGCGCGCCATCGCCTTCGAATGTCAACGATGGCGACACCGTCTGCGGAATAGTTAATCAAGCTGTGATCAAATTCGCCTGTCAGTTGCTCGCTAATGTGCTCGAACCTTGCGCCTGTGCTAGCTCCCGGCCCAGCTCCCGGCTGCGGCGCTCCATGCTCGGGCATTAAACGAGGGCAAACGATAGCAAATGGTGGCCACTGAAAGTTGAGGTTGTCAAACTCCACGGAATAGCTGGACTTTGGCCAATCGGCAGTCGCAAGTCGACTCTGTTTCTTCCCTCCGTTGCAAGGGACGCCGGACAATGAAATCGCCTTTCGTGCCTGCCCGACGAAACCGTTGTGCCCCAGACAGTGGTGCACCCACCATGTACCATGACCACTGAGGAGCTCTCATTGGTGCGTAGTCGGGCATGCTGTTCTGTTGGTGTCGCCCGCAAATTTCTGTCCTTGTGCCGTTGAGTCGAAGTCTGCGGCTCTTTTTCAACGCCGGGATGGAACCGCCATAGGCTCCGGGGAAATACTACATAGGCGTACCTTATCGAGTCTGGAGCCCAGATATTTACAATCTATATATGGGCTGGGAGAGCCTAAACATCACTGCCAAGACGGCGGCTTTGTCCACTCCGCTGTCTACACTTTCAGCGTCACCTGGACCCTGGGGATGTAGGCCAGGTAAACACGGTTATTGCTGGGTGCTCCCACCAGATTTTGCCTAGATTGAGAAGTTCGCGGGTGGGGAGTTCGCTTTTGACCGTACGACGGTGTTCTAACCGAGCAAAGGGTGACCTCGTTAGAATCGAAGGGCTCGAATAACCAAGTCCGCCAATTCAGAGGAACTGTTGGCAGGTGGCCAGGTGGCGAAACGCAGCCTCCTCTAGTTTTAGTTCTACGGGAAGAATTTCCTCTTTGGGGAATTTCTTCCCTTGTACAATATCATCGATTTCACCCACAGGTTATGAGCGAAGTAGCTCTACCCTAAATAAGACGAAAAGATATAGGTTTTCCCATAGAAATCTGTCTAAAGTTGAACCGCTCTTAACTCTGATGGACCTGGGAATGAAATAACTTATCTCAACGGTGCCCTACTTGGTTTGAGGTTCGACAGCTTAGGCCAGCTGGCCATGGGCCAGCCGGGCCGCCAACCGGAACGAATCGCTTCCAGATCAAGGAACGGCAACTACGAACATTCAAGCTGTCCATCAATGAAAATTATAGCTTCATTTTGCACCAAGGGTTTGCTCCAGCGATTAGGAACTATGGAAATAGCCAGCCACTATATAAACACCCATTTCTCCGAATTGAGAGGACTTCGATAATTTTTCTCTCGTTAACATTCACAGAATTCACAAAGATTTAGTCAGAAAAGCCTCATGACGATCCCCCCGCTCGATATATCAAGGGAGATGTCCTCAAACCTGAGGGTGACGGCACCGAAGCGAAGATCGGCGGCTGGAAAAAGATCGATACACATGTTATAATGTGATTATGCCAACCTGCCCTGTACGCCCGGTTGCCCGCTATCCGAGGGCACCCTGACGATATCACGATACCACCCTACCCTGTGGCTGATCCGAACATGGAGCTGCATCCGCGGCTATCCGATATATCCCTCGATTGCACGGTCTCCCCAGCCGGGTGGGAGCTCTTCTGCGGTTCTTCCTTGGCTTGGCTGAGGCGCTTGCAGTATCACACGCTTCACCCCACTGCAAACGATCACATCCCTCCCTCTTGTTATGGTAGGCGTCGTAACAAAGGCCGGGGACAACTAACGAATATTAGAGGATCCGAGCTCCCTGTCGGCCGTTGATGATGAGTGGAATCCTCTTGGCAGTACGGAAGGGCTACTTGGCACATCGCGAATCAGCCATGACCCACAAGCTGGTGAGCGAATACGATATCAGAGTCACCCACCTTGAAGCATCTACACTCCTGTCACACGAACGGAAGCGCCAGACGGCAGAACTGGCGGATGACCCTTCTAGCATCGACAGTACTGACCTCGCAGGAGTATCTGTCGTAACAGCCCCGTTCTTTCTCCGTCTTGACTCTGCCACCGTTGGCTTCGTCTGGGTTCCGGACACATTTCTCCAGGATCAGCGAGATCGTTTGGAACTTATTCCAGATAAATTCAGCAATCAGCCTCCCTTCCTCTTCGCTTCGGCCTCGCTTCCCGTTGTTTCTGTCGCGCCGTTCTTCGTTTGTCGTCGGTGCCACTTCTTTCTCCCTACTCGTTCCCCGCGTCCTCTCCGACACCCGTTTCCGCCTCCTTTCTTTTTTGTCTTGTCGACATGGCCCCGAAGCGGAAGGCCTCCTCCTCCGGCAGTGGAGGTAGCAGTGGAGTGAAGCGCTCTCGTAGTCGTCGCGGTGACCCCTCGTCGACCTCCGCCGCTTCTGTTTCTTCTGCTTCCGCCCCCGTTTCTTCTTCGCCTGTCTCTGCGTCCTCGCCGGCTCCTCCTGGCCGCATTGTTCCTTTGTCAACTCTTCTTCATTTCGTCCTATAAAGCATCCCCACTCTCCAGTTGGCACGGGGTCGACGACCAATGGAGGAAGCGGACGTGCCGGACGAGGCGCGGTTGCATAATCCCAAGGACCATGCCGTTATAGGCGCCGCATGCCCGTAGGGGTACAAATTCGGGGTACAAATTCGGGATACACTGCCAATGCGTGCCATTCGGTGTGGCACATAGGCTGGCGAAGACAGTTCAATTGCCTGCGACCTAATATATCATATTGATTCATCTCAACCTTCATCTCGTTTTGTTACTTCAGACCCGCGTCCCGCCCGCCCCACCCGCACTATCAACAAACCGGTAGGGTTCATGAACTTCATGGTGTTTAGCGAACTCTCTAAATTCGGGAGACAACAGGTCATCGGTGATGAAGTTGACTTGTGCGCCGGTATCCCATAGGGCCATAACTTCAGATAATTCTTGCTGGGGCATTGGACCTTCGTGGTTGACGGTAGATAAAGCGATCGTACATTGCACAGAAGGTAGGGTGAGCTCCTCGCGGCTAACCCAGTTCAAGAGAGAATGAACAGTTCGCTCTCCCTATCCAAACGCACGGTCTTTTAGAATCCGTAGGTGTGCCGAAGCCTTTGACTCAGAGGGCCCAATTGAAGCAGAACCTCCTCGGCGACATTACCAACACCCCGCTGCCACCTCCCGCCAACCCACACGTCTTCATCGTAGCCAACCACGAGGCCGAACGCGACTCAGTGCACGAAGCGATCGATGACATCTACAAAAAACGAACGGCCACCGCCAGCCAAGCTGGCTCCGCCACGCATCGAGCGGTCGATCGCGCGCTGGATGTCGCAACCACCGAGAAGAGCGATGGAAAGGCTAACTGGCGTGGCCTTGCGGGGCGGGAGGCGATAATCCTCCGGAGAGAGACCATGAGCTATCAAGGGCAAGATCGGGTCTTTTGGCCGGATCAATCGGCACTTTGGCGCTACTAAGCTAGCAAGGACTACGTCGCGAAAGCAGAGGCGGTCAGCTACGTTCACAAGGTTTATATGAATCGGGGCCACGATGACGAGCTCGCTGGCGTCCTCGAAGCCATCGACAACATATATAAGGAGCGAACAGCGACCGCTAGTCAAACAGGCTGTGTCACCCATCGGGCTGTCAATCGGGCCCTTGACGCGGCCAGCTCTGCCAAGAATGAGTAAAAGAGCGACTCGCAGAAATACCTCCGCGCGACGCCAGTTGTCCTGGCACTACAGGCCACACGTCTAGATCACAAGCTTGCAGATCAATGCCATCCTGAGAGGACCTCGAATACAAGAGAGGACACAGATGAATTCATGTAATGGCAACCACGGAGAAAAGAAAATATAGATCTACAGAAAGAGCCTTACTCTGCGCAGGTCGATGCCTGCTATATAAAACCTACAAAAGGCGACCCTCGGCGGGCGTCGTTGACGAGCGGGATGCCGAGAGCATTTGACCGGTACAAAGCTCTTGTAAGGAAATATGAGGATGTCCTCACCGATTTCAACAGGCACGAGACGTTGGGCTAGAATATCACCCGTACACTCCTCGGCGCCTACGCGCTGCGTACCCTTGGACAAATCAACCAACTTCATATTGGGGGGGGAGGGGGGGGGCACGAACAGCGTACGTGGGTGGAACTCGTCTATAGTGCAGAACAGCGCATCGAGCGCGCTTGACTGGCGATCAGATGGGGCTAGGCAATCATCTTGCCAACGTAGGGGAGGCAACTGCCCTGAGAATAACACGGAAAGGCACGATGTAGTTCAGAGCTATCTTCTTCTCTCTGTTCTGCGGAATATCGGCTCTAGGGAGATGATGGCGCGGTCAAGCTTTTAGCTACAGCGCCCGGTTTTAACACCTAGAAGTTCGGCTTGTGTATGTCTTCTCGACGCCCACCTCTAAACCTGGCCTTCTGTTCTTCTTCTCTTCCGCAGAATCGACGAACTGCACGCGTATGGACTCTCTACTGAGAAATCGTACGTGGGCTCTTCCCAGCAACTGCCGGAAAACAACCCAATTCACTTTCGCCAAACGAGATGGCCAGTGTAACCACATTCGCCCTTATCGCTACTTACAAGTGACAAGCGACACACTTCAGACAGATGCTGGACCAAACACAACCATAGTTCCTAAGCTCATTGATGGCCAGGCGATCGAGGATTCCCGATCATACGAGGTGGGCATCGTCATTATATACCTCGCCTACCCTTCCAAGCTCAGCGTTACGGGTGCAAAACGAGACACGCAATTCTTAGTGGCTGAAGTGATATATTGGGACACAATTCTTTTGTGTCTCCTACTGCGGTAATGAATGCCGATGGAGACAGTGAATCAGAAATAATAACCTCGCCTCAGCCATCTGCGACCTCGTTGACGATGGGGAGCTGATCCGAATCCCCCAATCACAGCAACACAACAATCAACATGGATCGCCAAACCCACCGTAATATGGATTGGGTTCTCGAAACAGTAAGTGATTTCTTCTTCTTCTTCTTCTTCTTCTTCTTCTTCTTCTTCTTCTTCTTCTTCTTCTTCTTCTTCTTCTTCTTCTTCTTCTTCTTCTTCTTCTTCTTCTTCTTCTTCTTCTTCTCTTTTTCTTCCTCTTGTGCCTGTGCCTGCGATCCCGATTGAGGACATGAGGACCTAACTTAATTTCAGGAGGCGAGGATTTTGACTGGCTCGCTTGGGAACCGGGTCCCGACCGACAACCAACAAGAATCGACTTCGCAAGTAAGTAAATACTAGACTCGATGTGCATCGCGTAGACTCTAACACAGCGGTAGTGTTCTATCTGTGACGCAAGTTTCGAACTCGATAGCGTCCAGAACATCTGCCCGACCGGCCATCATTCCCTCAACTGGACGATGAATCAAGGCATTAAAAGCATGGCCATATCTTTTTGATCTAGTTGTCGCTTTCTAGAAACGCGAATGACCGAGAACGTCCGATGTCTCGATCAGCGGCGTCAGCTAGTATTATATATCGCGTCGACTGGGCGCTCGACGTGTGCTTACTGCGCAGTCCACAACGTCCGATGGATAGTGGAAGCTACGTCGGCCCGGAAAATCACGGACAAGCTGCAGTGCCAGCCCTCGCCGAGTATGTTTCTAGTCACTCTCTTCGTCGTCACTCTTAACTCGTAGCTGCTTCAGTAAAATGTGAACATGGCCAAGCTATAAAGAGGAGCACATTCGACATCGTCTCAATGAGCCAGGCATGGACAAAGGACCCTATATTACATACGCTGGTCCTGTCTAGCGGATGGCTTCCCGAGGGAGTCCGCACGACGGGCTTCTCCCCATATGTAGACGATGATGAAGGATGGCGAGAGAGCCTGGGACAGGCGGCAGATGTAAGTACTGTCCGGGTCCCTTGTAGAAAGCAAAGAAACTGGTTGATTAAAGGTCTCGCAGCTATATACTGTTATCTCGGTCTGTGAGATAACACCACTTCTGACCCTCCAAGAGCGGACTATCAGTCACATGGCAATCAAACCCTACAACCTTAAGAGGACTCCCGCCACATTCTTCAGTTCCTGTCAATGTCGCGGATACGGACGAGCGGAGTTGTGGTGGACTATTGAGCCGGCTCGCCGAGACGCAACAGGTTCCAAGCGGCCACGCTCCGACACGCCACCATCTTCCCCTACTGTAGCCAAAAAAGAAAGCGGACAAGATCAACGGAACAGAAGAAGCGGGCATCCAGGGGCCTTGGCCATTCCGACAGTAAGAGCGAGGAAGAAGCCGGCTACCAACATGGTGATGAGAGCACTAGTACTCTTGACGGCTAGGGTGGCGGTTTACCCACGGATGCAATGAACCGGATCACAGTATAGCTCACAGAAGAGAAGAGTCTAATCAAAGACACCCTCCTGCGCGCAAACAACTTTGTCGCAGCCCCGAACAGAAAAGCCGTGACGCCATCGAAACTCGGGGAGAATCCCAACTTCCGAATACGAGGGAGCGCAAGGCTTCAGAGTCGGTATCTGGGTCCGAGGCTCGAGTCGGACTCCGACTGTCTCTCCCCGAAGGAGAAGGAGAAGGCAAAGGCAAAAGTTGGTTGGCTATCCCTATCTTGTCCCTGCCTCGTTCGGCAGAGTCTGGCATGGCTTTGGTCACGAATGTTTGATGAGATTCCGACTGCATTACTGGCATCCTGGTTTTCTATGAAACTGAAAGGAGTGCACCACGAGAGGGGCCCTTAAATATGAAATCCTGCAGCTTCAAGAAAACAAAAATCTTGATGACTTAGTGATTGGCTCTCCCGTGGCTTGGGGAATTGACGGGTATAGAAGAGGGATTTCGCACGATTAATACACATTCAACATCTGGTGCTTCCACACGGATAGTGGTGGTGCGCCATTCACTACCTAATGTGGAACTTTTATCCTTCGACCTCCGAAAAATTAGGAACTGAATCTGCGACATGAGCATCCCAAAGTCATTCTAGGTTGTCGCTCAGTTGGCTCGGTTGGCGAGCTAGGGCAGTCATAACCAGCGGAGACCTAAGCTTAGCATCCACCTTCTTTTGCTGCAAGGTCGGATGCCTTGGGTCGCTGCTAGGATCAATCTGTTTCCTCTCATACCTAGAAAGAGTGTCGTCTGGTGTTATAATATGGGTTCTCGGGAGAATCAGTGGCCGATCACAACTAATCTTTGTTGAATTCCATCACCCACCCCCGGCCATCTTGGCGCAGGACTCCTTCATAACACGTTGGCTTCTACGGCTAGTTTGGGGTTCCTTCCAAAGCTTCCCCCTAAAAGATGCTACTTACAACGCTCGCCAGTTGCTCGATGGGATGGCAGATCCTGTGATGAAGAGATCCATAGGGAACCGTTCAGCCAAGACCCAAACGCAATCGGCCAAGAACTGGCCCCCGGCCCCGTTTTCTCCACATGTAGTGAAAGGAGGGGATGATACCATGTTCGAATTTCATGGGTGAGTGGCTAGAAGGAGAAGACTGGTCAAAAGGGGGTTCGCTCAGGCAAACGAATTATTGGACGACGTCGCCAACATGTCTTGTCAATAGGTGTCCGAGGAAATCAGCGGCTGATTTTCTTCGCCTCTACGTGGCAGCGCAATGGGGCACGAGGGAACCCATTTGACACACTTATGGATTACCCCTATTCTCCTGATCAACAGTTAACGAGAACAACAACCAGGCCCTTAGGGGGTACCCTGTCTTGTTGCGTATCCCCGCGAGGGTGAACCTGCCAGAAATGTCGTTCGTCCGCAAGTGTGTTCTACTATAATCCAGGCACGCGACCGGTCTAGCCAGATCTCCTCGTTGTCTTGCAAGATAGACATTTGTATATATTTGTGTTTTTATGGGACTACGTATCAAACTCGGAACTAGCAAAGGTCTCAGCGGGCATTATACAGGTGCGTGTTCTTATCGTGTTCTTGGCTAGTCCTCGCTAACCACCCGCTTTGCCAGATACATCGGTAGCAGTGCGACCTGTTCCAAGACACGAAGAGAGGCCGCGTCCTCCCCTGAAGTGCGTTTTCGTTCTTGTGAACACCATGGACGCCGCAGAACCAACGCTACTACTCGTACTGTTAGATCCCTCTGCGCCGGCCGCCAATACGATCACTTCCGATGAAACCAGTCCCAAGACGTATAAAGAGCAGTGACCATACTCGACTTCGAACGGGTGTCGCTTCCGGCAATGAAGAAACAAAAGAAGGCTCTCGAGGACCGAAAAGTGTGAACTCTTGTCCAGAAACCTGCTGGGGCCAAAGCCCCACTTGGGAAGTGAGTATACGAGACAAAGGGGGTTGGCGACGGCAACATCATCAGAGATAGAGCCTCGGGGCTATGACGGCAATTTTCTGGATGCATTGGCAAAGACTGCGTCAAGAAAAAGAGTGCCCGAGTCAGTCATATCCCGCTTCTGCGTAGCCTTTAGGGTCGCTACTCGCCGGTGCTCCTGCGGACGCTGGAATTTCCGAACTCGCGAGAGAAAGGTGATATGTGCCGGCGAACTGAATTGATTGCCGGCCGCCTCGCTCCGCCGCGCCGCTCCTACGGAGGCTCGCTCTACACTCCGGGTGCCGCTGTTTGTCACATTCCACTATTTTCCCTTAGGAAGTTCAATGGAAGGGGCGTCGCCGAAAAGCGCAAAGCAAGGCTTATTATGAGAGCCGCCGATGTAAACTGGCATCGATTCCCGCAACTCGGGCATATCTTCTTGATCGTTTTGAGGTCCAAAAAGGCATTTCCTTAACTGAAGAGATTAAGTCGATGCTCCGAGCCAACTTAAGGACGCCGTTAATGCTGTGTGGCCCCATAGCCTCACTGACTACAATTATCATGGAGATCATGGCCGATGTAGTCCTAGCCTCTGCATTGCATCTCCTGTGGATGATTGCCCAGGTTCAGCTTTTCAGAGACGCTGTACGGCCCATATTAACCACCCTCCCTCCTCCAGTCTCAATACCAAACACACTCTCTTCATTCCCTGTGCCATGCCTGCATGGCCTTAGTCTTTCGGAGTGTTCCATTCAATCAGAGGTAAGGATGGACCGCCTAAGACCGAACCGATCAGTGAAACAGGGAAGAAGACACACCCGTCGTCGGAATGTCGTATCCGAGAAGTCAAGGGCACTGATGCCTTCTACGAAGCAAAATTGATGGACAGCTTCCAAATAAGAAACCAAGACACTACTCTATAGATTCCACGCCTCCGGACGTTTAAATGGATTTCACTTCGAATCCAGAGCAGTGACTAAGGCCAGTAATCCCAATCACCGGTTCTGTCAACCCTCGGGGCACCATATATATACCTTATGGCTAGCTGCCTTTGGTGGTAAATATAGCAAGGTATAATCTGGCTGATCTATTTGCGGGTGAGGACCAGGTTGAGAGAGTTGAAATGCGTCCATGTCGCCGTTCATCTTATGAGCAAGAGGCATAAGAGGAACAAATGCCCTAAAAATACAACCAGGAATATAAAATCCAGCTCCTTACCTACTTTAGAGAGACTTTTCGAGAGCATACACTAGCAAATGAGAGACTAGAGTATCTAATATACCCTTCTCATAAAAGCTTGTGGCTAGCTCCAGAATATTAACCTCTTACAGGGTGTATTCTCTCCTGGAGTAAGGATTTAATAGTTACCACCAGGGGCAACACATGTAAAACCTCGCGAAGTATCTTACACACTCAGTCACCCTATAGCTGTTGGCAGGTTGCCAGTCTAGGCCAACTGTGGCCCGGTGGCGAAACGCAGCCTCTTCTAGTTTTAATTCTGCGGAAATAATTTCACCTTCGGAGAATTCTTCCCTTGTATAATTCGATTTCCCCTACAGGTTATAAGCCAAGTAGCTCTACCCGAATAAGACGAAAAGATATGGGAAGACCTATAGAAATCAGTCTGAAATTGAACTGCTCTATAATCTGATGGACCTGGGAATGAAATAACCTAACTCTCCTACCTTTTTCACCTAAAAAGAAAACCTATTTTCACCCTATTTTGTCGATTCCTCATTCGACATGGCGTCCGGCGCCAACCGTTAGACAACTCTCACGACTCGGACAGACGTCACCCGTGGACTTCCATATCCTCAAGCCGCTCAGGTCGTTTGCGGAGTACCAGGAGGAGGTGGTGCTCCGCAAATAGGCCAGGCAGTTAGAGGCCAAGGCCAAATTGCCAGACTCCCTCACGGAAAAGGTCCGCAGGATCTGTATCTACAAAATGAGGAGGCGGTATCTCAGCCAGAGTTTTAATCAGTTCATCTAGGAGATGGATTATCCTGTGTGCCTACCGGGAAAAATTCAGGTTGTTTATATTTACGAGTGAGCGCGTGTATCGTGGGGCGTTTCTCCGACATCTTGGAGACTTGGACCTGATCAGAAACGGTTCTCTACGGGCTGAGAAAGGCGACAGGCTGATCAAGAGGCCTGTTTCTCGATTCCTTTTCCCCCTTGAGATGGCAAGCTGTACCGTACTCACCCGCTGAGACAAAGTCAAGGAAAGCGACTACTGATGGTAGCTGCAGTTTCTACCGACGCGGTAAATTGGCCGATCTCTCTGCCGCAGGAACAATGAAGTAGATATATTGGACACCTCTTATCGGCTCGGGTCTTGTGTTAAATATTATTCTGTCACGACGGGCTCTTCCCACAAAGCAGCAATGTTGGGCCCAAGATGAAGATAGTCTCCAGTAGGGTCTCATGTAACCTGAAGAGAGCTGGGATCGCGGTGTTCCGAATTCTGGAGAGACGTCTAACACTGATCGACCCTTGATAGCAACGGAAGGCCGAGTGAAGCTCTATATATCACCCTATGTTGGCAGCTTAGCAGCCCAATCCAGCTATGGCCAAAGGGCGGAGGCCCTCAATGCCGATCAAAAATAGACCGGGTCTAAGGGGGCTAGTGTCGCGGCTCCATGGCTTGGGCACTCCGTCAAGAGCGGATGGTAGAACCCCTTGAGGGCGTGCGTGCTACGTCTAAGAACGAGAAGCGAATCCTTGAGGGTTTCGCCCGCTTCTTCGCGGCCGCGACCGTCGCTACGGGCAGTCTGCCGTTGGCCTCCACGGGCCCCACTGGTCACCACACCCTAGACTATAGAAGTAAGTCAGAAGCAGGCTAAGTTCTCGGAAATCGTCGACATCGGAGCAAGACGCTTGTCTTGCGGATCCCAAGGCCAGGCAAATACCCTGGGAAACCCTCCCAACTTCTTTCAACAGAAGGTTGGTCTCGGCCGAACTAAGGGGGCACTCCAACGATCCATTGATCTTCGCCTGACCTCTCGGAATGGGATGCTCGTAAAACCGCCCGTTGGATGGCTCCAACTACGACCCTGCGAGTCTGCGGGCTATCTCAGTACCATCATTGCTAGCCTGATTATAGAATCATCGCATAGGTGTACTCACTTCCAGGAGATGACAACATATCCATCCATCTCCCCGAAATGCTCTCATCCTCGCCGTCACAATGGATGCCCTCCTCATCAGTCCCATGACAACGACTAAGAAGAAATGTGGTTTCAGAAACAGTTTTTCCTCCCAAGGAAAAACCTCTTCCCAATGAAGAATTATCCCTAACAGGTCATGAGACTAGTAGCTCTACCCTACCTGAGCGAAAATATCATATCCCCGTTTTCATACGGGAAGATATCCTTCTTCAATTCAATTTGGACGCTTTTTGCGTGTATCGCGCACTCTTCTCGGCCGTGAGAAAGGGATGATTGGGTCGGCGGATGTCCTCCCACCCAACCCGAGGAACAAACTGGAGAGCGACCCTCATTCCAATCCGAGAGAATCCTGACGCTTTTGCGTGTATCTTGCACTCTTTCTCCGTCTTCCATCGAGAGAAGCATGTTTCCTCTTCAGCTTTTGCGGCCATTAGTTCCTGCCTGGATCATACGATATATAGAGCTCTATATATCATGTTAGTCGCTGATCTGCGCTTATATCTGAATCGAGACTGTCAGCATGATACAACACTGTTAGATGGACGGTAAACCTGAACTACAATTAGTTTAAAGAGATATTTGCAAAGGTAATGAACGACAAGGAATAGTGGAGATTACAAATGTATGAGGCTCCGACGATAGCAGACTAACGTACCTCTCTACGACGAATGAATATCTCCTGGCCAGCCTCTCGTTGGTAACCTTAACCTTAATACCCGTGTCTCACTCTCCCAACTGAAACAGCCGATCAGGCTCAAGAGTATCTACGGAAAGCAATGAGAGGTGTACCTCTCTCAGTCTATCGGAGGCTGGATGGAAATCGGATAAACAGGTTGTTGATCGGTTAGCAGCTAGCAAGAGTACGGCGAACCCAAGCAGTAAACCTTTGGTTCAACGGGTCAGACGATGTTTTCCCAATGATCGTCCAGCAAGAGCACCAGCGAAGCCCGACATTGAAGCATTGATCCTAGACTTTGGGCCACAGGAAATGCCTCCCGGCCTATTTGCGAAAATCGTGACAAATGGGTTTGGTTTCCTGCTCCGATGGGGGAACGAGCCTGCTTGTCCCAACGGCCAGGATGTGACGGCTGGATTAGTCACCAGCTCTGGTTGAAACACCCGATGCCGGGATGCCAAGGACATCGAAATATCTTTTAAAAGAATAGGCGTCTCTCTCGAGGATAGTTTTTTAAAACTTCAATTGAACACAGGTTCCATCAATCTCTAACTGACCGACCTCCACTTCGTGAGGTCAGGCACGCCGCATCTTTGACCACCCGAAGATCCTACTTCGTACTTCGTAATCTAGATTATGTCTCCGTAACGAAACAACAGCCCATTGTCACCCATGCATGGACCTGAGCATGCCCCCCACCTTAGTCTGAGTCCCTGAGACCCTGAGTGAGCCATGGGCTAGTGGGATGATTTACGTCACACTTATGCAGGCGGCCTTATTCCTTACCTCGCCAGGGTTGCCTTGAGCCAAGGTGAGTCAACTGTTTGTCCAGCTTTTCCAGTTTTATCTTTCCTTTTGCGTGGTCCAATTGATAATGCTGATTTGCAATCATGAGAGGATTACCTGGCTACCCGTGCTCTCTTCGTGTGCCGTGGCTGGGTCGGTCATCTCGACACTCGTGTGCCCACTGCCCACCCATTCAGACTATGATTGAGGCTGGTTTGGCGCCGTCTTCGCAGCTATGTAGCGCACCGGACCGGTACGCCAAGTCCCATGCTCAAAGTAGTCCCCCCCCCCGGGCCACACAACAAAGTTAAATCAAAGCTTCCTGGAATACCAACTTTATGTTTAACATAAACTACGCAAATGGGGGCTACTTGAATTGCCCATACTTTTTGTAAACTAGGCATGCCAATGGGCCCCAACAGCGTTCCTCGGGCTGTCCCAGCTCGACCGACTCTTTGTCGACGGAGCGTGAAAACGCGTGATCGGTGGCGCACATTTACTCAAATGCATGATTCCAGCGCCCTCTCGCATCCCACGTCTGATGAGAGTCATCAAGATGTTCGCTTAGCCCATATCCCCAAGTTACTATTCCCGACGCCGCTCCGCAATCGGTCTCTAAAATGCAAGAGTTCTTCATCGCCCTGCATGTGGATCATTGACTCATTGTTAAACTCCGGGTATCATTCATCTTCACACCATATAATTATCGCAACCAAATTTTTTTTTTTTTTTCCATTCATGATCCAATTGATAATTTGCGATATTTTCCCCCTCTAAGAACATCTTTCCTACCCCTCCTCAATTGACCACAACCCCTCCATACGTCATGCCCTCCAGATCAGAGATAACCCATTTCGGGGCAGGCCCAGCAGCTCTCCCTTCTGAGACAATTGAGAATGCTGCTGCGGCCCTGATCGACTTCCAGGGGACTGGATTAGGAATTGCTGAGCATTCCCATAGGTCGGCCTTGGCTTCCAATGTCATCAATGAGACCAAGGCTGATCTGGCGACATACCTCGATATCCCAGATGATTACGAGGTGCTCTTCATGCAGGGCGGCGGATCGGGGCAGTTCGCCGCCACGGCTTACAACTTTGTCGGCGCTTGGGTTGCGCGCAAACAGAAGGAGCTTGGCTCGGGCCCCGAGCTCGAGGCGGCTGTGAAGACTCTCAAGATGGACTACATCATCACCGGTAGTTGGTCGCAGAAGGCGTCGGCTGAAGCTGAGCGACTCTTTGGCTCAGAGCACGTCAACGTTGTGGCGGATAGTCGCAAGACGAATAACGGCAAGTATGGAACGATTCCGGATGAGAGCACCTGGAACCTGTCTCAGGATGCCGCTTTCGTTTATCTCTGTGATAACGAGACGGTTGAGGGTGTGGAATTCCGTGAATTTCCCAAGTCCCTTGAGAATGGACAGATTGTCGTGGCCGACATGAGCTCCAATATTCTTTCGAGGACGATCCCAGTCAACAAATACTCAGCCATCTTCTTTGGCGCTCAGAAGAACCTTGGAATAGCTGGTGTCACTGTAGTGATTATCAACAAGAAGTTCCTCCCACCCACAACATCCCAGCCTCCTGCGACCCTGATGAGGCAATTGGGCCTACCCATTCCACCTCGCATCTTCGAGTATGAGACTATTGCAAAGAATAACAGTCTCTATAACACACTTAGCATCTTTGAGTAAGTATAAGCCCCTTTCCTTTAAGAAATAATTAAAACTAATTGAGTATTTTTAGTGTATACATTGCGGGCCAGGTGTTGAAGCACTTGCTGAAACAGAATCCTAAAGTACAAGGACAGCAAGCTATAGCTGAAAAGAAGGCTGAACTGATCTACGCAGTTCTCGACGCACATCCCGAGGTCTATCGCATCACCCCTGATAAGACGGTGCGATCGCGTATGAATATCTGCTTCAGGATCGAAGGTGGCGATCCCGCAGAGGACATTTTCTTGAAGGAGGCTACTGCCCTGGGCCTGACTGGGCTTCGCGGTCACAGGTCGGTTGGCGGTGTGCGTGCTTCTAATTACAACGCCATTCCTCTCGAAGGTGCGGAGAAGCTCGCCAAGTTTATCGAGACCTTTGCGGCGCAACGGAAGACTTCCTAATCAGCAGAACTGGTGCGGGTATTTGAGCTCTTGACCTCCCTGGAGCTCCCATTTCTGAGGAGTCTTCGTGTGGATTCGCAGATGGACGGACAACTTCATTCATACTTGTATACACGCAGAGAGAGTTACAGAAATCTATCCTTCATTGCTTGCCGTCTTCTGAAGACGCCTGTTGCTTCAAGTCTACTCCGACTTGATCCCGATTGATTTTCACCTCAAAAACCATGCCCAGGTTTCTAACGGGCTTTTGGCCAAGCGCTAAAAAAACAATTGTTGACGAATTGGGTCGTGTGCATCGCAAGTTTCGCCGAACGCCGCGGCTCTCTCTCTGGCCTCTGTAGAGTTGTAGGTCTGCCATTGGTGCTTACGAACCTAGCGTTCTACTGTTGCTCCTTTGTCATGAGAATCTGTACTTCGTAATCCTAGCAGATATGGCGTGCAAGGATTCGAATAGGCCTGTCGATTGGCGAACTGCTGAAGACGAGGAGCGGGTAACTGCACTAGGGTCGGCTTTTGTCTCGACTATTCTGAAACCGATTCGAGGCTGGGAACATAGAAGAGTATTCCATGGACCCTTATGTCTGTATGGAGGCAGGACCGTTGAGTTGCTATATAGTCCCTACTACATATGAGGAATCTTCAATGGCCAATAGCGAGCTATATGCCATGCTGTCGTTGCCATGGTTTCAAGCCAGGGTTTCCTAAATTCGACAAGACCTTTCGACACCCACGATACAGTTGTGGAGGCCTACGACGATGGAGGAGGAGGAGAATTGTCCCAGGAGAAGACGGTATAAACAAATGCCGGTCCTCATATATAAAAGTAGGTGGAAAATATCCTTGTCTGCCAGGAACATGTTCTGGAAGGATTCGCTGAAACGATCTTCTATACGCGGTTTGAACAGTTCTTTCTACTGCGAGAGGCTCGTCTGAAGGCACCGCGAAAGACGAACCACAGAGCGACCACAATTTCCACCGGTCATAATAGCGTCTGTACTCTAAGAGTCCAACTCCTGGGTAAGTATTGCAACAACATCTATATACTCGTGGTTATCTAGTTTAAGTAAGATTTATGAGCTGGTATGAACTTGGCACTATGGCTACTGCGGCCACTCGGCCACCCTACGCCGTGCGGAGGTTGCGCTTCGAAACCGCGACATCTCTTTTCCATTGTGGGCCACCCAGGATTCAATCTGCGATGCAGTGCTTTTTATGAGAGAGCCCACAATGCGGCTGTCTCGATTCATCAAACTTGAGAAGGGCCCCTGAGCTGTTCGAAACCCCTCGAAGCCACGCGAACAAGATCGATCTATGGGCACTCGGTCTCATTGGTATGCAGCTGTTCACCTCTTGGAGCCCTTCTCGGGATAGCAAGTCCGATGGAAACAACTTCGGGTCCTGGATGCGGGACGTGATTATTCCGCGCGTGGAGGAGGCACCGCAGCAATTTCTCCCCTTTCCAAAGGGATTGTTATACAAGGACCCCAAAAGGAGATGGACCGCTTGGAAGTGTCTGAGGCGGCTATGGGAAAACACCCATCCTGATAATCCTCTCGATGAACACCTGGGGGCAAGGGAAGGGTCAGCTGCCAACTTTAAGATGCACCCTGCGGCGGCATTAGACGACTCACATGAGAATGAACTTACGGAGAGACGCCGGCGCAGCCCAAACCCGTCCCTCTCAACAACCCGCGCACGAGCAGCCCACTCCACTTGCCAGTATCCTAACGAGGGCAGTCCCCTTCCAGACGGAGTGTCTCTTGGAACTTCAATGCCTGAGCTTGTCTCGCCAGCACCGACGCCTCACGCTGATGACGTTGCTTCTGAGAGTAACGATGGAAGGGACGCCGATTCTACAGAGGAGGGCGATATTAGTCTAGAGGATGACTGGGTCGAGTATTCTGGCGAAAGGAAGGATGCATGATCTATCATATTTCGACCGCCGGAGCACTCTAATTTAAGTGTTTAGTCTTATATAATACGTAGTAAAGCTTTTTTTTTTTTTTTTTTTTTTTTTTAATTTTTGTCATCAGCTTATTAGAACTGGGACAAAAACATATATGATCCCCTGCTTAATCGTGTCTTAAAGACGCCCGCTTAGGTATTGCGCAGGCTTTCAAGGATCTCGAAGCGCGACAGCCGCCGTAACGGGGATTAATTGTCTGCTTGTCTAATAGAATCTAGATAAATCGTTCTCACATTTCTACATGGGTCATTTTTAATGTCCAAATAGTTCAGCGGCTATCATTTTTGTGCAGCGGCGGCTAACTTTCGGAGTCGGTGCTATTTCAAGTTAAGACTTCTAACAAGTAGAACGAAAGGCATTGTCCACACCCAGACACACACGGAAACACACTACCCTCCCCAGATAGAACATCCCAAGCCGTGTAAAAGGCTTAGTTCCACCCACACTGTCGGCAGCTAATAGCGTCATTGAAAGGGTAGTCCAGATAGGCGTATTCCACCCGTCCAGCAAGGACAATGCCGACGCCGTAGCAAGCGTTGTTGCCATCCCAGTCCGTCCACTACGGGTGCCATTTTGATGGGCAAGTCAGCAAGGACCGGATAACCAAGAGGACCGGCAGGGCAACTGGCTGCGAAAGAAAACTTACGTAGGTGCATTTCTTATCATAGTCGAAGTTCTGGATGCTGGAAATGCGGTTGTTCCACTAATAGTTTTTTACCTGGTTAGCCTCTAAGGTGAGTTGTATGAGGGAATGGTCGGGATAAACTTACGGCGTCGCCGATGTAGTAGCCCTTGTTATCGATGTTGGCGCGATGGTAGAAGCCCTCGCCCCCGAAGGCCCAGTTTTCAAAGTATGCGCCGAAGGCCGGGAGTTGGCGGGCCTCGAGATTGGCGGGCTCAGCAGGCCCGTCTCGCTTGAACTTTTCGGACTGTCGACATTGTTAGATTCCTCTGGCATGACCTATGCGGGCGGGGACAAGTGGGGAACTTCAGGAGAGCTCACCAAGGCTCTGGCCTCCTCCAGAGTGCGAGTGACGAACGTGACGTTCCCCTGGGGTTCAGTCGGGGCGGCGATGGCAACGCTCCCGAAGGATGCAAGGGCCAACAAGGCGGCGGTGGTAGTAAAGATTTGAACCATTTTGTGCTTTCTTTCTGTTGTTTGGAGCGTTTGGTTGTATAAAGTTGGAGAGTGGGTGAGTGGTGATGGAGGAAAGTTTAACAGAGGACTTGAGGGCGAGGATGGCGGAGCTTTATACTCGCTCGCTGCCCCCTGGCTGAGGCTCTGATTCCATCTCAACATTCCCTCTGAGAAGAGGGTTGTCGTTCACGATGCATCGTCTAGTCGCCTTCATGGCCAATCATCGCGCTTCGGAAAACTCCCACGTATAGGATTCGAATTTCAAACAATGGCACTCGGCAGCACTGTAAGCTGATGGTAACAGTGGTAACGGTAAGCCCAGAACTAAAATGAGAGACGCAGTCTTGCAGACGAATGAATTCATGCTATGGCAGTGTTTGCTGCGATGAGTTCAAGAACTTCAGCCGCTCGTCGACTCCGCTGATCGGCCCGCTTCGCTGTTCTTCCGGGGCGGAGTGGCCGGCCGAGAAATTGATGTCAGATTTTGGGTTCAGGAGATGCTTGACTTTCGAGTTACATTGGAGAATCAGACAGCGTCCTTGATTGGCTCATTGCTCGGTCGTATCCAGGGAACCAATAGATTCGCGAGTGTAAATCGGCCCCTGCACCATAAGCTGCAGTTTCGACGTCTTGGGAGAAAAATATACAAAGTCAACCCGCCGCTGCCGCCCTCACCCTGCAAGTCAGTGCGTTCATTGTGCATTTTTGCGGTGAGGGAGCCAGACTCATGCCCATCGCCCCATCCATCTTTTCCCAAACCACTCCATTTATCTACTATCGGCTTTAGTCCATCCTGCCCATTCCTCATTGAGCAATCAATAATTATGTCTCCGAACCATGATCAGACCAGTTCACGGGAGGCCACGCACTTGATGAGCCAACCCCTCTTACGCCCTAGAGTTCTCCTGGCGCCACACGTTAACGCCCTGGGCCGCGAAGTCGAGACTAAGACGCAGAAGAAGACCCGAGCCAGCAAGCCAAAGAGTCGATCCGGGTGTTTAACGTGCAAGGCGCGCAAGATCAAATGTGATGAGACAAAGCCCACTTGTACGCGTTGTGCAGCGATCCAAAAGCAGTGCAGTTGGCCTGTCCATTGTCCCCGGCCTGCCCACCCTCGAAAATCCAAGGTCGAGCCCGCCCATCGCCCACTATGTTATCTCCTGCCCCGGCCTAGCCCTGTTCCGCCCTCTGCTGTTGCTTCGGAGTCCGATACCAGTAGAGCTGGCCCGGATTGGTCCAAAACTCAGTTCCCACGGCTCTTGACCGGTTTGCCTTCGCTCAACGGCACGGAAACAGTTTATTTCAGCATCTTCCGCTATGAAGTTGCCCCCGAACTCTCCGGGCACTGCGACACTGAGCTGTGGTCTCAAGTCATATCAGAAGGACTTCAAGACAGCTGTGTCCGTGAATCAATCCTGGCTGTTGGAGCTCTGGCCAAGGCCATTTTCTCGGAGGGCACCACCGCGCCACAAATGCAGACCTTCTCCACGACCAAGCCACCCCCGTCACTGCTCAGCCCGTGGTCGGCCCAGAACATTGCCAATGAACATCACCGTGCCTCCCTTGTCCATCACCTCAACGCCATCTCGGCTTTCCGAGTGTCCCTCGGCGGTGATGGTGAAGACCCAAGCCGCCACAGAAAGATATTCGCCATGACTTTGCTTCTCATCGTGTATGAGATGCTCCAGGGAAACCTCAGTGCAGCCGATAACCTTGTCAGCTGCGGTATTGGCACACTGCAGCGCTCCATTACGTTATTTTCCGGTGCCGAATTGGTGACGCACGGGATGGAGGACGTAGAATACATTTTACCCCAGCTCGCCGTCATGGGCCTATTTACACATCAGCTAAAGTCCACATGGTCCTACGTCCGCCACCTGCGTGCCGATCCCGAGTTCAGGTTCCCTCGTCCCACGATCGATCCCATTTCGAAGGCTGTCGCGTATTGGGGCCGATTCTATACACTCGCCGTAACATCTCTTTGCCTCACGACTTACGATAGCAACTTTAACCCTTTCGAAGTGTCCGTGAGGCGGGCAAAATTCCTGTCTTGTCTATGCCGCTGGAGAACCGTTCTTGAGGGCTATCTCGATGACCCTAAGACAAGCTCAGCAGGCAGCCGCACACTGCGACTCCTTTTGCTTCACTGGCAGGTGATCTGGATCATGGTCAGCTGCTGTCTCGATCGGACGGGCGTCGAGCTTGATGGCTTTGTGGTGCAGTTTCGTGATCTACTTGACCGCTGCATCGAATTCATCGATCGGGAAATGGCCGGCAAAGCCCCGACTCTGATGATGTTTGGGGAGGGAGTCCTTATGCCACTCCTGTGCGTCGTGACGTGTTGCCGAGACCACGACTTGCGTATGACGGCAGCGGCTGTTGCGTATAGCTTGCCGTGGCGGGAGGGCACGTGGGATACCAAAGTGGTGTTATTGGGTCAGCTCGGAGCCGTCATGATGGAGGAGAAGGGAAGGGGACCCGACGGATTCATTCCTCCCTCGTCGAGATGGTATTGGAGGGGCGGGGATGCTCGTCTCGGCAGTCGATGCATGACATCCACGTATCTACGGCAGGTACCCGATGAGGTAGGGGAACCTGTAACGAAATCTTTAACTATAAAGCTCGACCGATGGCCGGATATATGTTCAGTGGTTGGATGTCTGACGGATCATACCGCATCCCGACGGAGGCCGCTCAGAAGAATATCGAGGCCGATATCCTCCATGACGCTAGAGGCACCGGGTCAGGCAATTTTAGCAGATGACTATATTTGGGGTTGAGATCATTGGCTGTGATCTGATAATTCGTGTGGATACGGACGAAGGGGCTGGTGCTGGTGGTATAGACTTAAGAGATTTGTCTTTGAATAGGATATGACAAGTTATATGCTCCTAGTAATTCACATAACCGTGGCTTTCCCTTTTTAAGGAGATATATGGCCATCCGACCTGCATTAGCTAGGTCGACATGCCATTTTCTAGCTCCTCTCTCGCCTTTTCCGCCTGCTCCTCTTCTGTGTGCTCATGAATTTCCTTTACGCGATCGATAGCTTTGTTGAGCCCCTCGTCAGTTCCTGTCATATCGCCGTCACCTCTTTCCCTCACATCAGATATAGAAAATGAAGCAGTGAACTTGTGCAGTGTTACGATCCATACACCAGCTCATTAGTATATCAGGTAAGTACAGCTAGTGTATGGGGCGTAGGTGCCTGTTATTAGTAAAGCAAGGCAGTCAAGCAGTAGTCACAAGATATTTAATAAGAAGTACATATTTAAGTATAGGGGTGTAGTTATACTTAAATTAACTACTAGAGAGTCTTGAAAGATAAACTAGATATATAGAGCAAACCATAATTTATATAGATATTTCCTTTCCAAGCTCTCTATACCAGTCAGTCCTTAGAGCAACTAACCAGTTACTTTAGTCCACAATCGATCAATCACTCATCAAGACAACCAATCAGTCACTTCTTAGCAAAAGCAACTACATAACTTATAATTTTACTATACCACACCACCTCCACATAACTTAGTCACAGCCATATCGTAATATAATCTCTCCTCTCCCTTAGTCTTTATCCCTAAAGACCTATTAATTCTAGGTTTCTTCCTTCCCTTAGTAAATTCCTTCCTATTTAACCCTATACCTTCTACTATAATTATATAAAATTATATTTCTAAGTCTTATTTTTCTAGGGTAGTAACTTTTAAGGTTAATTAAGAATATTTAACTTAGGCTATAGATAATATTCTTTCTTAGTAATATCCTTTTAAAATACTTAAATATTTATTTTACTTTAATTCCTACACTCCCTATAAGTATATTATAAGGGAAGAGCAGTCTTATTATAACTACTATATTTCCCTCTAATAGGTTAACTACAATGCTAGGAGAATTATAAACTCTACTTATAGGTTCTTTTTTTTTTTTTTTTTTCCTAGTTTTATCTCTTACTAATCTATACTATAGTTAACTAACTAGAATAGGAATAGTTCTGCCTAGAGTGAGAGGAGAAGGAGGCTAAGGTAGATATTACTTGCTACCTTGCTGCTCTTAATACTACCATATCCTACACTAGGTAACTTAAAAAGGAAAAGGAGCTCTATAAGAAAAGAGCTTTAGAGGTTATTTAATTAGGGATAAAATAGGTAGTAGAGGAGGATGCTGTAGAGAATACTACCTCCTCTATCCCTAAGTTAGAAATTAATTAGAGCCTGCTAATAGATCTAGCACTATTAGATCCCTCAGTTTTATTAGGTTCTTCTAGTAGAATATAGTAAGAAGTTGCTAATTCCTTATTAAATATTTAATAAGCTCCTAAGTATTTTTATTATATTTAAAATTTTTTTATTTTACTAAGTATTTAACTTTCTTATTATTAACTATAGAGTTTAAAATCTTCTTAGCTTCTTATATATCTTCTTCTACTTCTACTTTAATAGATTCTTTAATAAGTATATTATTATATATAGGTTCTAAGAATATAATATAAAAAACTAGGTTATATTTTATAGTTTCTAGTAAGTTAAGTTTATAATTAACTTCTAAGACTTTTTACTTAATAATAAATAGTCCTAATTTCTTATAGTCTAACTTATTACTTAGTTATTTAATTTTAATTTAGGGGTCCTTAATTCCTAATTTCTTTTATAGTAACTAAACCTTACTTCCTCTCTTAAAAGTTAGTTTCTTAAGCTACTTATTATTAGTATAGTATTTTATTCTTTTCTAAATAAACTATAATTCTTCTACTAACTACTTATATAATTCCTTTATTTTATCTACTATAAGGATTACTTACTCTACTTAGGTCTTAGTACCTACTAGTTTAAATCCTTCCCTAGGTTTAATATTATAGTTTATATAGAATAGTAATATTTATATACTTTCTAATATATTTATATTATAAGCTCTCTAAGCTAAAAGTAATAATAATATCTAATTATCTTATTCTTAGTTAATATAATATTATAGATATATCTTAAGTATCTAGTTTATTTATTCTACCTGCTTTTATATTTCTAGGTAGTAGATAGTAGATATTTTATAGTTAATTCCTATTCTATTTAATAAGCTTTACTAGAAGTATAAGATAAATAATCTACTTCTATCTAAGTTAATTTCTTCTAGTAGGTTGTAATTTACTATAATTATTTATAGAAATAGTTTAGTAAACTATAGTACTTTTATTAATAAAGAATAAAGTAGATATACTTTATTAATCTATTAATTACTATTATAATACTATTATACTTAACTTCTATAGCTAGGTCTTTTAATAGTAGTAGTTTAATAATAAAGTTAATTATAATCTTTTACTATAATACTTTAGGTACTAATATTAGTTATAATTATTTATAGGGTTTATAAAGTTAACTTTTATTCTTTCTATACTAAGGACATTTAGCTATAACTTTAGTAATTACTTTTTTAAGGTATAGGATATAGTATCCCTTAAATACCTTCCTTATAGTTTTTATAATTCTAGAATACCTATTAAGTAATATATTATAAATAGCTTAGATAAATTTTTTAATAAGATTTAGTAATACTATTATCTAAGTTTACTTTTAGGTTTACATTTAATCTTATAGTCTAAGGTTTATATAATAATTCTTAATTTCTTCTATAATAAAATTAACCTATTATATTTAGTAGCTTATTACTAGTTATTATAGATCTCCTTCCTTATTATAATAAAAGATAGTACTTATTTCTTTTAGTACCTTCTAGAAGTGGTCCAGCCTTCTGCTAAGGGTGTTAGCTCTTCCATTTTCTTTTCCTTTAATATATATAATCTTAAAGTTATATTTAGATAGTTCTTCTATTTATTATACTTATCTTCTATTAAGTTCTTTTATTATAGTAAATCCTATAAGATTCTTATAGTTAGAGTATATTATAATTAGATATTTAGCTCTAATAAGGTAATATCTCTATTCCTTAAATACTTTAATAATAGCTATTAGTTCCTTATTAGAGATAGTATAGTATAATTTAAATCTATTAAGTTTTTTTTAATATAAATATTATTAAGTAAACTTTACTATTTTCATCTTGTTATCCTAGTTATACTCCTAGGGCATAGTCTAATATATCTATTTCTAACTTAAAAGGTTTTAAGGGGTCTACCTAGTAAAGTATAGGTTATTTATATACTAATTATTTAACTTTCTAAAATACTTCCTATTCTTCTAGTCTTTACTAAAATAGTTTATCCTTCTTAATAAGTTCTATAAGGGCTTATATATTAGTACTATAGCCTCTTAAGAACCTTTAGTAGAAGTTAAGGAATCTAAGGAATCCTCTTACTTCTATAATGTTAATTAGTACTAGCTATTCTAAAATAGCTTTAACCTTTAATTCTTATATTTAGATTTTCCTAAGCTAGATTATATATTTAAGGAAATCTACTTATTACTTATAGAATTTATACTTAGCTAGTTCTACTAATAGTTTTATATCTTATAACTTCTATAGGACTTAGTATATATATTCCTTATATTCTTTAAGTATTTTTAAGAAGATAAGGATATTATCTAGGTATATAATTATAAAGTTATCTAGGTATTTTTATAGGATATAGTTGATTATTGTCTAGAAGCTTATAAAGGTATTTATTAATCTAAAAGATATAACTAAATACTTAAAATATCTAAAGTATATCCTAAAAGTAGTCTTCTACTTATTACCTTCCTTAATATAGATTAAGTTATAAGCTCCTCTTAAATCTAGAATTATAAACTACTATACTTCTTAAAGTATATTTTATAATTTTAAAATAAGTAGTAGTAAGTATTGATTTTTAATAGTAATATTATTAAGTTATTAATAGTCTATATACATTTATAGTCTACTATTCTTCTTAGGTACCTATAGGATAGGGTATCTTACTAGGGATATTAAGGGTCTAATATATCTCTTTTTTAATATTTTTTTCTATATATTCTTTTAGTACTTATTACTATATTTTATTAAGATTATAAATAGATATAAACTTTAGTTAAGTACTTTCTTTTAATAGTATCTTATAGTCCTACTAGCTATGCTTAGGTAGTCTAGTTTCTAGTTTTTTAGTAAATACCTTACTATATTTCTAGTATTCCTTTAATATATATTTTATTATATTATCTAGTAGTAATAGTATTTTAAGACTTATAATTGCTTTTATTATATATACTTATTTATATTTTCTTCCTTTTAGTAGGTAATTTAAATCTTTTATAGTAAGTACTTTAAAGTAAATTATTATTTTAAAAGCTTTTAGCTTACTTAAAGATAACTCTTCTAGTTAATATTTCTTAGAGGCTAAGTTATTTTCTAGGCCTTACTTAGTTCTATTTTAAGTAAGCTAATTAATTACTTAGTCAATCTATAGGTTCCTTATTTGCAGCTATAGTATTCCTAATATAATAAGGTAATTAGTAGTTCCTATAATATTAAAAGATATATAGTTAGATCTTCTAGCAATAATAATATAGAGGTGCATAGTCTTAATACTAACCATTTTACCTTTATAATTAACTAGTATTCTATTACATATAACTAAAATATAAGGCTTATCCTTTATAATCTATAGGAGTTCTAACTTATTAATAATTATTAGTAAAATAAAATTCCCTTATACTCTACTATCTACTAAGGCTATAAGTATTTATCTTTATATAGTAAGTAGCACTTTAAAATAAGGGATTAGTTATCTCTTTATAATATTAAATTCTCATTTAAATTCTTTAGACCCTTATTCTATCTCTAATATTATTTCCTCTATAGCTTATTACTATTTATAGTTAATTTTAACTATCTTATTATATTATTCTTTAAGTATTACTACTACCTCTTATAAAGCTTTAATCTACTTCTATTATATTTTAACTTTTCCTTTAAGTTTATTAGCTTCTATTCTTCTATTACACTACTATATAATATTATGATCCGTACACTGGCTTGTTAATAGTATCAGGTGGATATAACTAGTATATAGGGCGTAGGTACCTGTTATTAGTAAAGTAAGGTAGTCGAGTAGTATTCATAAGATATCTAGGAGAAGTATATATTCAAGTGTAGGGGTGTAGTTATACTTGAATTAACTACTAGAGAGTCTTAAAAGATAAACTAGATATATAGGATAGACTATAGTTTATATAGACATTTCCCTTCTAAGCTCTCTATACTAGTTAACTCTTGGGTTATCTGACTGGTCGCTTTTCTTTATAATCGATCAGTTACTTATCGAGATGACCGATCAGTTGCTTCTTAGCAAAAGCGACTATGTGACTTGTAATCTTGCTGTGCTACACCACCTCCACATAACCTAGTCACAGCTATATTATAATATGATCTCCCCTCTCCCTTAGTCTTTATCCCTAAAGACCTGTTAGTTCTAGATTCCTTCTATTTATAAGTTCCTCCTACCTAACCCTCTATCTCTATTATAATTATATAGAATTATATTTCTAAGTCTTATTTTTCTGGGGTAGTGATTTTTAAGATTAACTGGGAATGTTTAGCTTAGGCTATAAATAATATTCTTTCTTAATAGTATCCCTTTAAAATATCTAAGTATTTAATTTATTTTAATTCCTACACTCCCTATAAGTATATTATAAAGGAGGGGCAGTCCTATTACAATTACTATATCTCCTTATAATAAGTTAACTATAATACTAGGGGAGTTATAGACTCTACTTGTAAGTTCCTTCCTCTTTCTTTCTAATTTCATTTTTTTTTTTTGCTAATTTATACTATAGTTAATCAATTAGAGTAGGAACAGTCCTGTCTGGAGTAAGAGGAGAAGGAGGCTAAGGTAGATATTACTTGCCACCTTGCTGCTCTTAATACTACTATATCTTATACTAGGTAGCTTAAGAGGGAAAAGGAGCTCTATAAGAAAAGGGCTTTAGAGGTCATTTAGTTAGGGATGGAGCAGGTAGTAGAGGAGGATGCTGTAGAGAATGCTACTTCCTCTGTCCCTAAGTTAGAGATTGATTAGAGCCTGTTAATAGATCTAGTACTATTAGATCCCTTAGTTTTATTAGATTCCTCTAGTAGAATATAGTAAGAAGTTGCTAGCTCCCTATTAAATATTTAATAGGCTCCTAAGTATTTTTACTATATTTAAAATTTTTCTATTTTACTAGATATTTAACTTTTTTATTATTAACTATAGAATTTAAAATCTTCTTAGCTTTCTATATATCTTCTTCTACTTCTACTTTAATAGATTTTTTAGTAGGTATATTATTATATATAGGTTTTAAAAGTATAATATAGAAAATAGGGTTATATTTTATAGTTTCTAGTAAGTTAAGTTTATAGTTAACTTCTAAGACTTTTTATTTAATAGTAAATAGTTCTAACTTTTTATAGTCTAACTTATTACTTAGTTATTTGGTTTTAATTTAGGGGTCCTTAGTTCCTAGTTTCTTTTATAGTAACTAGACTTTACTTCCCTTCTTAAAGGTTGGTCCCTTAAGCTGCTTATTATTAGTATAGTACTTTATTTTTTCCTAAATAAACTATAGTTCTTCTACTAACTACTTGTACAACTCCTTTATTTTATCTGCTATAAGGATTACTTACTCTACTTAAGTCTTAGTGCCCATTGGTTCAAATCCTTCTCTAGGTTTAATACTATAGTTTATATAAAATAGTAATATTTATATACTTTCTAATATGTTTATATTATATGCTCTCTAGGCTAAGGGTAATAATAATACCTAATTATCTTATTTCTAATTAATATAGTATTGTAGATAAATTTTAAGTATTTAGTTTATTTATTTTACCTGCTCTTATATTTCTAGGTAATAGGTAGTAGATACTTTATAATTAATTCCTATTCTATCTAATAGGCTTTACTAGAAGTATAAGATAAATAATCTACCTCTATCTAAGTTGATTTCTTCTAGTAGGTTGTGATTTGCTATAACTATTTGTAGGAATAGTTTAGTAAACTGTGGTGCCTTTATTGCTTTATTATAGGGTATAAAGTAAATATACTTTATTAGTCTATTAATTACTACTATAATACTATTATACTTAACTCCTATAGCTAGGTCTTTTGATAGTGGTAGTTTAATAATAAAGTTGATTATGATCTTCTACTATAGTACTTTAGGTACTAGTATTAGTTGTAGTTGTCTATAGGGTTTATAGGGTTGACTTTTATTTTTTCTATACTAAGGATACTTAGCTATGACTTTAGTAATTACCTTCTTAAGGTATAGGATATAGTATCCCTTAGGTACCTTCTTTATAGTTTTTATAATTCTAGGGTACTTATTTAGTAGTATTTTATAAATAGCTTAGATAAACTTTTTAGTAAGATTTAGGAGTACTATTATCTAAGTTTACCTTTAGGTTTATATTTAGTCTTATAGTCTAAGGTTTATATAGTAATTTTTAATTTCTTCTATAATAGGGTTAACTTATTATATTTAGTAGCTTATTGCTAATTACTATAGATTTCCTTCTTTATTATAGTGAAGGATAGTACTTATTTCTTTTAGTACCTTCTAGAAGTAGTCTAGCCTTCTACTAAAAGTATTAGCTCTTCTATTTTCTTTTCCCTTAATATATATAATCTTAAAGTCATATTTAGATAGTTCTTCTACTTATTATACTTATCTTTAATTAAGTTCCTTTATTATAGTAAATCCTATGAGATTCTTGTAATTAGAGTATACCATAATCAGATACTTAGCTCCAATAAGGTAGTGCCTCTATTCCTTAAATACTTTAATAATAGCTATTAGTTCTTTATTAGGGATAGTATAGTGTAACTTAGGTCTGTTGAGTTTCTTTAACATGAATGCTATTAGGTAAACTCTACTATTCTTATCTTATTATCCTAGCTGTACTCCTAGAGTATAGTCTAATATATCTATTTCTAATTTGAAGGGTTTTAAGGGGTCTGCTTAGTAAAGTATAGGTTATTTATACACTAATTACTTAGCTTTCTAGAATACCTCCTATTCTTCTATTCCCTACTAAAATAGTTTATCTTTCTTAGTAAGTTCTATAAGGGTATGTATATTAGTACTGTGGCCTCCTATAAACCTTCTGTAGAAGTTAAGAAATCTAAGGAATACTCTGATTTCTATAATATTAGTTAGTACTAGCTATTCTAGGATAGCTCTGACCTTTGATTCTTATATCTAGATTTTCCTAGGTTAAAGTATATATCTAAGGAAATCTACTTATTACTTATAGAATTTATACTTAGCTAGTTCTACTAGTAGCTTTACATCTTACAACTTCTATAGGACTTAATATATATATTTCTTATATTCTTTAAGTATTTTCAAGAAGATGAGGATATTATTAAGGTATATAACTATAAAGTTATCTAGGTATTCTTATAGGATATAGTTAATTATTATTTAGAAACTTATAAGGGCATTTATTAATCTAAAAGGTATAACCAAGTATTTAAAGTGCCTAAGGCATATCCTAAAGGCAGTCTTTTACTCATCACCTTCCTTAATATAGATCAAGTTATAAGCTCCTCTTAAGTCTAGAGTTATAAACTACTATACTTCTTGAAGTATATCCTATAGTTCTAAAATAAGTAGTAGCAGGTATTGATTTTTGATAGTGATGTCATTAAGTTGTTAATAGTCTATATATATTTATAATTCGCTATTCTTCTTAGGTACCCATAAGATAGGGTATCCTACTAGTAATATTAAGGGTCTAATATATCCCTTTTTCAACATTTTTTCTATATATTCTTTTAGTACTTGTCACTGTGTTTTATTAAGATTATAGATAGGCATGAATTTTGGTTAAGTGCCTTCCTTTAGTAGTATCTTATAGTCCTACTGACTATATTTAGGTAGTCTAGTTTCTAGTTTTTTAGTAAATACTTTACTGTATTTCTAGTATTCCTTTAGTATATATTTCATTATGTTATCTAGTAGTAATATTATTTCGAAGTTTATAATAGCTCTTATTATATACTTTTACCTGTTTACTTGTTTATATTTTCTTCCTTTTAGTAGGTGATTTAAATCTTTTATAGTAAGCACTTTGAAATAAATCATTATTCTAAAGGCTCTCAGCTTACTTAAAGATAACTCTTCTAGTCAATGCTTCTTAGGGGCTAAGTTATTCTCTAGGCCTCACTTAGTCTTATTCCAAGTAAGCTAATTAGTTACCTAGTTAATTTGTGGGTTCCTTATCTGTAACCATAGTGTTCTTAGTATAATAAGGTGATTGGTGGTTCCTATAATGTTAAAAGATATGTAGTTAGGTCTTCTAGTAATAGTAATACTAAGGTATGCAGTCTTAGTACTAACTACCCTACCTTTGTAGTTAACTAATATTCTATTATATATAACTAGGGCATAAGGCCTGTCCTTTGTGATCTATAGGAGTTCTAACTTATTAATAATTATTAGTAAAATAAAATTTCCTTATACTCTACTGTCTACTAAGGCTATAAGTATTTGTCCTTATATAGTAAGTAGCACTTTGAGGTGAGGGATTAGTAGTCCCTTTATGATATTAAATTCTTATTTAGGTTCCTTAGACCCTTATTCTATCTTTAATATTATTTCTTCTATAGCTTATTGCTACTTATAGTTGATTTTGACTATGTTATTATATTATTCTCTAAGTGCTACCACTGCTTCTTGTAGGGCTTTAATCTGCTTTTACTATACTTTAACTTTTCCTTTAAGTTTATTAGCTTCTATTCTTTTATTATACTACTATATAGCTATCTCTACTCTTTTTTTGTCAATTTCCTAAACTTTTTACTTTATTTTATAGATAGCTTCTTTAGCTTTATTTTTAAATTTTTATAATTTTTTTAATATAGGCTCAAGTTAGTCCTCAATCTTATATCAAGTAGGTCATCCATCATTGTTCTGTAGGTCTTTATCTTTTATAAATTGTACACTATATTTCTTTTTAATAGTATCTTAGAAATTATCTAATTTAATACTTATAGTAAGTCCTATATCTTCTATAATTTCGATCTTTACCCTTAGGCAGTTAGCTTTATTACTTACTTTTTTATCTAGTGTATTAAGCTATTCTTAAAGTTTATATTGCTTGCTTTTAGGGAGTAGGTATTGTAGTTAGTTGATCTATATTTGTAGGTTAATTAAGTTGTCTGCTATATCTATATTTTACTACTCCTAGGATAGGTTGCTGATCCTGTATCTACTTATTCCTTGATGTTTAGTTGTAGTTTGTTAGTCCCTTTATTGTTAATCTATCTATTATTAGTATTCTTCTTAACTTTTTTTTATTATTAGCTGCTTTATTATTATAAAGTCTTTATCTAAGTTTAGTTTAAGGAGTTGTACTTGCCTGATTAGGTGCTTGTATAGTGTTTCTTTCTCTCTTTTCTTTATAAGCTCTTCTAATTCTAATTTGTAGGTGATCTATTAAAGTAATCTAGGTATATAGTGATAATGTCAATATACTTCCTAGTAATGTTGCTTATATAATAGGTCTTTTTATTTTAGGGTTTTAAAGGTTTCTAGTATTTCCTTTATAGTTTCTTTAACTCTGTCCTTGATCTCTGGGATCTAAGTGATTTCCTCTTATTTTATTATTTTGAAGGTTTAGGGCTTTTTAGGGTAATAGCCTACTCTATCTTTATTGCTCTAGTGCATGTAGTAATTATTATTATAGTATATAGTCTAGGATAGAGACTTATGGTCTACCTTATTAGCTCTAAATTGTTGGTTTCTTTCTTTAAGTATAGGTTTCCATCCTGTCCCTTAGTTTTTATCTTATCTAAAGGTTTTTTTATTACTTTAGTATTCTTATATAAAGTGTTTATACTTTCTATATATATAGCATTTGCTGATCTTGTCCTTAAGTGCTTTAGGGATAACTTCTTTATAGTTAGCTTCTAACTCTATAAGTCTTAAGTAAGTTCCCTATATAGTACTTTTCCTATTTTACTACTGCTTCTTTTTAGGTATATAGAATTATTTAGGCCCCTTCTTTTCTAGTTGTTGTATATATTGTTAGTTGTTAATATATATAGCTATAGTGATGTATTTAGCTAGGCTATCTAGTTAGTTAAGTTTTATAATCTTATCCTTGATATTATCCTTTAGTCCTTTATAAAATAGGGCCTTTAGGGGTTCTTCTTCCTATTTAAGGTGTGAAGTAGTCTATTGGAATTCTACTGTAAAAGCTGAGGCTAATCCTTTTTATTAAAGGTTATATAGTTTTTATTTATTAGTTCTATTTTTATCTAGGTCTCTAAAAGTATTTTTTAGTACCTTTTTAAACTTAGTATAGCTACTAAAAATTTCATCTATAGCTTCTTCTTAGTTATTAGGGTTGTTTCTAAGGTAGTCCCTTATTATAAGTTTAAACTATACTATAGCATTTCCTATTAAGAAAGATACTATTACTAATACCTTATCCTTTGGCTTAATAAGGTCTAGGTAGTAGTAGAAGAGATAGGCCTAGACCTAGGTTAAGAATCTATAAAGATTCTCCTTTATCCTATTAAATTTTTCAAGGGCTTTAATCTTAAAGTATAGGTAGGTTACTTAGTCTTTAAGTCTTTTGACCTTTCCTAAGGTGTTTTTAAGGTAGGCCTTAAGCTAATCCTTCTCCTTCTAGCGCTTATTAATCATCTTCTTTAGGTCTTCCTAAGAAGTAATATTTCCTTTAGAGGTTAATATCTTTGTTAATAGTATATACTTGATAGAATTACTTACTAAATAGGAGTAGTTAATATATTATAATCTATATACTAGCTTATTAATAGTATTAGGTAGATATAACTAGTGTATAGGGTGTAGGTGCCTGTTATTAGTAAAGTAAGGTAGTTAAATAGTATTTATAAGATATCTAGGAGAAGTGTATATTTAAGTGTAGGGGTGTAGTTGTACTTAAATTGACTACTAGAGAGTTTTAAAAGATAAACTAGATATATAGGATAGACTATAGTTTATATAGACATTTCCCTTCCAAGCTCTCTATACTAGTTGACTCTTAGGTTGTCTGACCAGTCACTTTTCTTCACGATCGATCAGTTACTTATTAAGACGACCGATTAGTCACTTCTTGGCAAAAGCAACTACGTGACTTGTAATCTTGCTGTGCCACACCACCTCCATATGACCTGGTCGCGGCCATGTCGTGATATATAACTATCTCTACTTATTTATTATTAATTTCCTAAATTCTCTACTTTATTTTATAAATAGCTTCTTTAGCTTTATCTTTAAATTCCTATAGTTCTTTTAATATTAGTTTAAGTTAATTTTCAATCTTATATTATATAGGTTATCTATTATTATTCTATAGATCTTCATCTTTTACAAATTATATACTATACTTCTTATTAATAGTATCTTGGAAATTATCTAATCTAATACTTATAGCAAGTCCTATATCTTCTATAATTTTAATCTTTATCCTTAAGCAATTAACTTCATTACTTATTCTTTTATCTAATATATTAAGCTGTTCTTAAAGCTTATATTACTTACTTTTAGGAAGTAGATATTATAGTTAGTTAACCTACATTTATAAATTAATTAGGTTATTTACTATATCTATATTCTATTACTCTTAGGATAAATTACTAGTCCTATATCTACCTATTCCTTAGTACTTAGTTATAGTTTACTAGTCCCTTTATTACTAAGCTATCTATTATTAGTAATCTTCCTAACTTTCTTCTATTATTAGTTACTTTATTATTATAAAGTCTTTATCTAAATCTAGTTTAAGAAGTTATACTTATCTAATTAAGTACTTATATAAGGTTTCTTTCTCTTTCTTCTTTATAAGTTCTTCTAACTCTAACTTATAAGTAATCTACTAAAGTAATTTTAATATATAGTAATAGTATTAGTATACTTCCTAGTAGTATTACTTATATAATAGGTTTTCTTACTTTAAGATTTTAAAGGTTTCTAATATCTCCTTTATAGTTTCCTTAACTTTGTCCTTAATCTCTAAGATCTAAGTAATTTCCTCTTATTTTATTATTCTAAAGGTTTAGGGCTTCTTTAAGTAGTAGCCTACTCTATCTTTTTCACTTTAATATATATAGTAATTATTATTATAGTATATAGTCTAAGACAGAGACTTATAATCTACTTTATTAGCTCTAAATTATTAGTTTCTTTCCTTAAGTATAGGCTTCCATCCTATCCCCTTATCTTATCTAAAGGTCTTTTTATTACTTTAGTATTCTTATATAAAGTATCTATACTTTCTATATATATAGTATTTACTAATCTTGTCCTTAAATATCTTAAAGATAGCTTCTTTATAGTTAGCTCCTAACTTTATAGGTCCTAAGTAAGTTCTTTATTTAATACTATTTTTCTTATTCTACTACTACTTCTTCTTAAGTATATAAAGCTATCTAAGGCCTTTCTTTTCCATTTATTATATATATTATTAATTATTAATATATATAGTTATAGTAATATATTTAGCTAAGCTATCTAGTTAATCAAGCTTTATAATCTTATCTTTAATATTATCCTTTAGTCCTTTATAGAATAGGGCCTTTAAAAGCTTTTTATCTTATTTAAAATATAAAGTAGTCTATTAAAATTCTACTATAAAGGTTAAAGCTAATCCTTTCTATTAGAGATTATATAACTTTTATTTATTAGCTCTATCTTTATCTAGGTCCCTAAAAGCATCCTTTAATATTTCCTTAAATCTAATATAGTTACTAAAGAGTTTATCTATAGCTTCCTCCTAGTTATTAGAATTATTCTTAAAGTAGTCCTACATTATAAGTTCAAACTATAATATAATATTTCCTATTAGGAAAGATACTACTACTAGTACCTTATTCTTTAGTTTAATAAAGTCTAGGTAGTAGTAGAGAAGATAAGCTTAGATTTAGGTTAGGAATCTATAAAGATTCTCCTTTATCCTATTAAACTTTTCAGAGGCCTTAATCTTAAAGTGTAGGTAGATTACTTAATCCTTAAGCCTCTTAACCTTCTCTAAGGTATCTTTAAGTTAGGCTTTAAGTTAGTTCTTCTCTCTCTAGAGCTTATCAATTATCTTCTTCAAGTCTTCCTAAGAAGTAGTACTTCCTTTAGAGGTCAATATCTTTATTAGTATTATATACTTAATAAGGTTACTTACTAAATAGGAGTAGTCAATATATTACAATCTATATACTAGCTTATTAGTATATTAGGTAAGTATAGCTAGTATATAGGGTATAGGTGCCTGTTATTAGTAAAGTAAGGTAGTTAAGTAGTAGTTATAAAATATTTAATAAGAAGTATATATTTAAGTATAGGGGTGTAGTTGTACTTGAATTGACTACTAGAGAGTCTTAAAAGATAAACTAGATATATGGAGCAAACTATAGTTTATATAGATGTTTCCTTTCCAAGCTCTCTATGCTAGTCAGTCCTTAGAGTGACTGACTGGTCGCTTTGGTCCACGATCGATTGGTTGCTTGTCGAGGTGACCGATCAGTCGCTTCTTAGCAAAAGCGACTACATGACTTGTAATTTTGCCATGCCACACCGCCTCCACATGACCTGGTCGCGGCCATGTCGTGACATGCGGCTCCATACAGTGCCTTACCCGTCGCTCCGCCTGCTTAAGTAACCTTGTATGACCGCATTCCACGAGGCACTCGTCGAAGAGCGCTATGTCAGAAGAAGCTGGGTCGGAACGAGGCCTCCAGTCCGTAAACCCAACCGTGACACGATTCGGTAATTTGCCCCCAAGATTATCCGCTTCCAGGCCTTCTAAGGTAATATGTTGGCATGGCCGGTGTGCCTTGCACGGCTCTTCAAGGGCTAAGACGGGGATGCGGCCGTCGTCATGAAGACTCTCGACGCAGAATCGAAGGCCCTTAGGGGAGTCAAACTCGCATTGATCAAGGCTGATGGTCTGGGGGATGAAAATTTCAACTCTGTCAGGCACGCTAGTCCACCGCGGCCGGGGGGGATCCTTGAAGTCAAAGATAGAGTTGGCGTCTGACGTAGCGTAACTCTGATGAGAGTCGCTGAATTCTTCCGTGTCGGATTGAAAGTTGTCCGCTGGTGCCGACGTGGATTCCTCTGTGTTTCCGGCAACCATACCCATCGATATATTTTCCCTGCTGTGTCGCCTGGCTTGCTGAGATGCTAGCCTATCCATGGCCTGGAAGTCCGAACTTTCGGTTACTTTAACAACTTGGCCGTCCTCTAGCCTAACACTGAACAAAGGAGGTGGTGTCTCATTATAGGAGCGTGTAAGACTCGCGCTATCTAGAGGAGTAGATTCAGGGTTAGATGGACGGGCGAGTAAGCTGCTTTGAGCCGACTCTGCGCTCTGCCTCTGCAGAGCTGGTGGCAAGATCGCCCCTTGGTCGCCTTCTATATCCACATCCATCGTCCCTTGCTGCTTGGTCTTTGTGTCATAGCGGTCGGGGAGGCGTAAGATGCTCAAGGTTCTTCGAAGACGATGCAGAGAGCCACTTCTGCTCCCTTGGGAAGAACATAGGCTGCTCTGTGAAGCCTGCCTCGAGAGTGCCTTGTAACGGAGAATGTTGACAGGATCGTGTATTTCACTGATTGTTTTCCCAATGTTCTCCATAGTTTTGGCTTGCAAGGCAATCTGGGCATCGAGGCTCTTGAGACTTTCGTCGGTTGCAGAATTAGAATTACTTCGCCAACCGTTAATCATTGTCCAGGGTTAATTTAAAATACGATGGCTATAGGGGAAACGTACTTCGGATCAGATCTGCGCAATCCTACGATGGACAGCGCTATCAGCAGCGACGTTTTACAGGCTTCCACACGTGCTAGACGGGCCGCGATATCCCTCTTGTTGAGGACGTAAAGGCAGCGGTTCCCGATTCCCATAATCTTCTGAATGACAGTTTTGAATCGAGGGTTTTTCTTATGTGGGAACTTGTTGAATAAGTCCTCCGCATCGTTGATGGCACTGCTAAGAGTAGTATGATAGACGAGCAAAAGCTCTTTCTGGGCCTGGCTTAGAGGTGCCTGGTCGGTGCATAAAATATCCTGTACAACCGTTTGAATCTGGGTATGTCAAATCAGGTTAGATATAGGCATTGCAGGAGCTGAGGGGGTTCATACTGGCCGGAGACTTTCGAGAGCTTTCATGTATCGGCTCCATTCTACCGGGGCATCTTTGATTTCCTTTGAGATCTGGAACAATTTGGCCAGAATATCTGCCAATGATGCAGCACTCACGCCGGCGCTGAAGGCTTCCATGCTCTCCTAGGAATTGAAGATTTAAAATGTCGAGGCCTCATGTAAATGGGAGCTCTGTATGTGTAACTTATTGCCTGGTGCCCTGCTGTTAGACAGGCGTGATACTGCTGCGAAGCCATCGTATTTATAGGAGCCCAAATCCCAACATGTTTGTACCTCGTCTCGATATCAATCCTAGGTGTAACGTGCAGCCTTCAGGAACTTACCCACCATTTCGATGACTCCGCCGACTTCGCCTAGTCCGCCTTGTTAGTGTGCAATTCGTTTATTCTTTTTTTGTCGCGAACCGTGCGTGTATGGCGAAGCTTTGGGCAGCTACATGCGTAGCTCTCATGGTTTAGACGAATCAAGGTTCCGGGGAAGTGAGGTTTGAACCACTCATTGAGGACGCCTGCCAGCAGTGCTGCAGCCCAAGGCTTGGGCACACCAACCTCCCTGTCTGCCTGTGGCTGAGATCTAATGTATTGCAGCGACGGTTTGCTTCGCCCCAATATGAGGGCGGACATAGAGCAGGGCTAGGTGTACTAGCTTTCTGAATGTACGTCAACGACAGGAATTCCCCATCGCCTTTTAGCCACACGTCTACGTTAAGTTCTCCCTAGTGGTCAGGACTAGGGCCGCTGCCACGACCATAAGCCATTTGCACGTTTTGACATCCCCCTTTCCTTCTTCCCTCTATTAGAAATTGAAGCCTCTGTTGTTGCTCGGAACACAGCCATCACGATTCTACGTAGGACTGTTGCTCTTCTCATTGCCTCCTCGAGGTTGCTAATCACCTGAGCCTTTTGCGTCCTGCGGCTTAGGTCAAACACATAGCCCAGCCAGTCACTTGCCAGCTGACACGCTCGCTCCAAGCCGACGACGCGCTCACCATACAGAGCACCTGCCAGTTGTTGCTCTTGACCGCGCTCTCAACCGAGGAGTTATCGTGCGCCGTTACCGCGCAGTACCGACTTTATTGGCCGCGGCGATGACACAGATGAGCAGGGAGCGAGCGCAATTTTCCATCAGCCACTAACTTGGCCGCGTCGCCGGCGCGGTGTGGATATGGCATCTTGTGGTTAACTTCTTTGACCGGTCGTCTTTTCAAAGTCATTTTTTATGGCGTGCTTCTGGTTGGGAGTATTACGCATAGAATTCTCGATCCAATTCTTCTGTCTGCTAAGGTCTGGAAAGTTCCTTCACGATGCTTCTTGGATCCGAAACCGCAATGAAAGGATGCTTGAAAGGTAGATGACTCGAGATTTTACGTGTCCGGTTCTCTACTCACCCCGAGTATAAAGGAGGCGACATCGTCCACCAGTATCCTGCCTCTATTCGTCAATTCGACGATGCCAACTTCGTGAGTTTCTATAGTTAATTACCTTAATGGTGTGATGTTTAGCAGCGTAGGACACATTACATTGTGAACATGTTGATTAATATCCTAAAAAGCATTCCCATTTACAGCTTTCATATAATAACTGTCTCAGGTAGAAGAAGTAAAGCGTAGGCCCAATCGATACATTAGCTAGGCTTGAAGGTGGATACGGCCGTCGATCTACTGAATATTTTCCCCTCAGACCTTAGTATCTACCGGAACCGAGGCGTTGACACCCTTCTCCTGCGCCCGGTCCTGTTCCTCAACGATCACATCGGCAGGGATTCGATCCGGTGTCGAGTTGACCAAAAGGATCATCGGACCAAGAGCAGCCGCCAAAAGGCCGAATGTCACGCAGCTAGAAGGGATGCTGTGTTAGTGTTGATAGCAATGGGAAGGAAAGTGTAAAAGTAACATACAATCCAACTAGAGGGCTGCCCTTGGTCTTTGTGTTCATGCCGTACGCAACCGCTTGGCCAACAGCTTCAATGCAACTAGAGGCATCTAGAGTTAGCTATACCATTCTACTTTCTAATTCTTAAAGGCTATCTTGAACAAACATACCGGAATGCAGCGCCGTTTCGAACATTCGCTTGAGGCATATGTTAGCTACCTAGATCCGACGACGTACGGTTTCGGGGCTGTGTATTATTACTCACCTTGCGCATCTGTCGCAAAAGACGACAGCAGCCAGTACATGTATGACTGCGACATAGGCCCAGTCGTCTGGACGAAAAAGTAGGGGAGAAATGCAGAGGGATAAAGCTTCTCGTCCCAGTCGATGGCGCCTGGGTCAGAGGCATTGAACCGCACCTGCATGATGATAGACCATATGTATACGCCGACGTTGAGGATGACGACGGTGAAGAGGCCGATTTGGGCTCGTCGACGTTGGCTGACGCCCTTCATATCAAGGATGAATCCGAGGCCGAAGCAGCCGACGCTATACTTAGGTTCAGCATGCTGAAAGAGGAGATAGGCTTGCGTTGGGGGTCTAAGGGGGGGTAAAATAAAGAGGACTTTGATCACTACTTACATGCAGAAGAAGGGCGAAATAAGCGAAGATAGCGCACGAGACGGCACAGAAAAGTACGTGCCAAGATAGGTAGACCAAGTACCACTATATGTCGGTTAGCTTTATTATACCACCACGGTTACGCTGCAAATGCCAGCCCTGGTGCTTGTGATACTCACCCGTAGAAGAAGGACCAGAATGCCCAAATAGCAGAAAGCACGATGAGTTTGGAGGCCATTGTGCGCGAAATGCGTTTGATCTCCTCCTTTGTAGACAGGGATTCGGCCATGAGAATTCGTGATCCGTCAGATCGAACAACTCTCTCAAGGGGAGCAATCATGAGGGCGAACGGGAACCTGAGGGCAAAAGGTCAGAACAGCGCATTCTAAGTTTCTGGGTCTTCGCTGGGGCTTGGGGCTGTCTATTCACGTACGCCATGCACTCGACTATTAGGAACGCGACATAGGTATCCGCGGTGACTCCGCCCTTGACGCCTTTCTGGTAATTCTTCGACAAGCTGCAGCAAGGAAGACACAAACAGTTAGCCGCGAACTATACATAAACAGCTGCTCCTAGAAACTCACTTGATCGCACCACCCACGAGCTGGCCAAGATTTCGAGAGACAATCCAGAAAGCCAGATACTTTCCACGCTTCCTCTCGGGGGCAAGTGTCATAATGGCCCCGGACTCTGCGACATACCAGCATCCCGTGCCGATGCCGTAGAAGAAGGCGCCGAAAATAAGATACTGCACACGGGAGGCAAATCAGTCCTACTCGGTAATTACCGAATATAGAGTTGGATAACTGGAAAAAGCCTTCACTAACCCATTGGTTTCCAAACTTGCTATTGCAATAGTAGGAAGATCCCTGGATGGGGAACGACATGGCGCCGAGAACCAAAGCCCATTTGACGCCGAGCTTATTGACGATGGGGCCACCAAAGAAACAAACTGACGGTCGAGGTCCACGTTTAGCGCTACGTTGAAGGGCGGAGGGGCACAGGAGCTGGTATACTTACCAAGCGCAAGCATACTGTACTTGATAGCGGTACTATATAGATGTGCTCCGTCAGTCCCTCTCCTTGAACGAATATACCACATTTTGGGGGTGCACGCAGGCTTACGCGATGTTGGACGTTTGGGGAGTTGCAAGGCCACCACCACCGAGACCTAAACACCAAAGTGAGTCAGTGGCATAGGCTTTGCAACACATAAAACAGTCCCATCAAGACCGGTGTCAACATCTTACCCTGAATCGCATCCGACATGGCTGGTCCGCAGAATGCCTGCATGCTCAGAAGCATCATCTGCGTGAAGCTGTGTCGCCATACTCGCATCCACAGCGGGACGGTGTTTCTATACGCCACCATGTCAATTGTTCCCTCGGCGACATCTGGTGCTTTTGAGGACGAGTTGATGTCTCCAACAACTTCCTCCTCCCGAATGGAGGAGCCATCAGCCGGAGAGTTAGATTTCGCCATGTTGATGTTGATCGATAGTGATTCGAGGATGGTTAAGGTGAATGGGAAAGATCAACTCTTGGAGTGAATGACGATTATTTATACACCAAGCATACTGAAGATAAATGTATGCCCCAGAAACGATAGCTGCTGTTATCTTGGCGAAGTGATCCAACCAGCAGGTTCTCCTCCGCATCTCAAAGAGAGCTAGAACCGGGGAGATTCTGGGGTTTGGGTGTCTGTTCGTGATTGGGTGTTTCTTTGGTTTTGTGAGGCGTGAAGGTCCAGCCGAGACTATATTCAAAAAGAAAAGCTGGAGATAGCCAGGTGGATCCTTGGTGAGGGCTCGAAGTAACGGAGAACCGGGAGTGATTTTAGGGTACTTTGAGTTACATGTTTCGGTACGGGGATCTCGAACTGCACTTTTGCTTTACTAGTTTAGTCCAACGCCAGATTTCTTTCCATGCTGCTTGGCTGGGGGGAATATACGGGCCCAATTGGATGTCTCCAAGGCGCCGGTCTAGTTTAGTGTATTCCTTATCTCGGGATAGGCAAGCCAAAAGAAGATGAGGGCATGAACGCAGCCCCTGTCCACACGGATCCATCGGTCCCCACCCACCACGAGCGCGGACCGACGTCCACGATCAAATGACACTGTGGACGGAGGGAGGCGGCGCTACTTCGAATCTCGGACATGATAAACTCAACCGGACAGACGGGGCCCGCCTCACTCTCCCAAACTCTCAAAGCAAGGTGCGGGCAACTTGAAGCTGTTGGGGGTACCAGCGATCATCCGATATTATCACAAATCCCTGCAATCGTGCCACTTATGCCAATTTAGATCCCAATTTCCACCATCATCTACAGATTGATTCAAGAACGCATGTAACATTTGTGGGACGAGGTGGTTCAACGTCAGAGCTTGACTCGAAAGCTTTGCCGGTAATCGGCTCCTCTTTGCTGATATCTTAAAGTTATATCTCACCGGCATTCTCCCCATATCGTGTCACTTCGCTTATCTCTCCCATATCAGAATCAACTTTTATCTTCAAGAATTCGAGAAAGCCCACGGCTCGGACATTGCAACATGGCACTAGATCGGAGAACCACCAAAATCATCGTCGTGGGCGGAGGCGGCACGATGGGTGCCTCGACGGCGCTTCACCTCATCAGATCCGGGTACCGTCCCCAGAACATCACGGTTCTCGACACCTATCCCATTCCGTCCGCCCAATCCGCCGGGTGTGATCTAAACAAGATCATGAGCGTGCGCATTCGCAACGAAGTTGATCTCCAGCTCAGCTTGGAGGCGAGAGACATGTGGTATAACGATGAGTTGTTCAAGCCTTTCTTCCATAATACTGGAATGGTGAGCTATGTCCTGCTACAGCCCTTGGCCCTTTGGCTGACGAACTTGGCTTTTACCTAGCTTGACTGTTCAGGATCGGAACAAGGCATCGCCTCACTCCGACAAAAATATCACGCCCTTGCCAACAAGCATCCCGTTTTGAAAGAAGCCAACGTGTGGCTTGATAATGAAGAAGAGATATTGAAGAAGATGCCGCTTCTTCAGCGCGACCAAATCAAGGTATGGTTTCTTATACTACCAAAGACGCCACAGGGCCGGGACCAAGCATCCTGACAGCATGTCATTAGGGGTGGAAAGCCATATTTGCCAAGGATGGAGGTTGGCTGGCTGCGGCTAAAGCCATAAACGCCATTGGAGAGGTGTTGAAATCCCGCGGTGTCAATTTCGGATTTGGAAGGTAACAGTCTGCGAACAATGTTTGGCTGAGGCTTATCATTAACGCGTACCATAGCGCAGGATCTTTCAAGGAGCCTCTTTTCGCGGCTGACGGAGTGACATGCATCGGTGTGGAGACTGAGGATGGCACCAGATATTTCGCTGATAAAGTGGTCCTGGCTACCGGCGCTTGGAGTCCAGCATTGGTAGACCTTGAGGATCAATGTTGCTCAAAGGTAAGAAAGGGTCTAGTGAAATCCTCACATCAGTCAAGGTGTTTGCTAGCTGATGGCCATAGGCTTGGGTGTTCGCCTATCTCCAGCTATCGCCGGAAGAAGCCGCCGAGTATAAGAATACGCCGGTAGTGTATAACGGCGAGCTAGGCTTCTTCTTCGAGCCAAACGAGTAAGTCACATGTCCATTCCACTGCTGCAAATATTCCCGTAAATCTCACCACCATCAGGCACGGCATCATCAAAGTGTGTGATGAGTTCCCCGGCTTTTCTCGATTCAAGCTGCGCCAGCCCTACGGAGCAGCTACCCCCAGGGCTGTTTCAGTTCCTCGGTCACACGCCCGGCATCCAACAGATACCTACCCTGATGCGTCTGAGGCGTCTATCCGCCGCGCAGTGGCAACCTTTCTGCCTCGCTTCAAAAACAGGCAGCTGTTCAATCGCGCTATGTGTTGGTGCACGGATACTGCCGACGCGGCTTTGCTCATTTGCCAGCACCCTCGATGGAAGAATTTTATCCTCGCAACCGGAGATAGTGGGTGAGTGTGGTTCAAGCTGATGGTCATTGGCAGAGACTGGGATATGGCCGCTAACCCGCATAGTCACACTTTCAAACTCCTCCCCAATATTGGCAAGCACGTAGTGGAACTCATCGAGGGAACACTTTCTAAGGATCTGGCTGAGGCTTGGAGATGGCGACCTGGTGGTGACGCCTTGAAATCGAGACGAGCAGCTCCAGCGAAGGATCTGGCCGATATGCCGGGGTGGAGACATGATCCTGCCTTGTAGTTAGTCGCGAGATATAGCTTATGCAAAACCTTCTTTTTCCTCCCAGGATTTTGAGTATTGTGTGTCCCTCTGTCATTGTATGTACGCAGGATATACACATACTAGTAGTCGATGGCAGTAACGAAGTCGTTGTGAATGACTGAGGTGAGTTCTGTAAAGTCACTATCTGGTTTACCACCCTTCTTATTACCTTGCGATCAGGATTCAGGACCAATTTCTTTAGTGAATGCATCTATATTCTCAATAAATTCTACTCAAGATGTCCAAAAAATTGCAAATAGGCAGGTGCTTCTATAACTATCTATAACTGAGGGGACTCATGACCTTTCAGTCTTTTTTCTGATAGCCAACATTATAAGTTGCCCTTTGACATGGTCTCCTCATCATCTCCAAAGAATACCCTCGCCGGGAGCCAATCGTCACCAGCAACCTTAAACCGATTTGGCACAGCGGACAATCTGGCCATCTCATCATCCGTCAGCTGCCAACCCTCCAAATCAATGTTAGCCTGAATGCGTTGCCTCGTGACAGACTTAGGCAAGACGCTCGTTCCTCTCTGAACACCCCAGTTCAACAGAACCTGCTGCGGTGTGCGCCTGTGTGATTGGGCAATGGAGCAGACAGCTGCGTCGGAAGCAAGCGGCGAGTTTGAACTTCCGAGGGGGCAGTAGGCAGTCAGGTGGATGCCTTTTCCGACGCAGTAGTCGAGGAGCTTTGGCGAGGGGTTATAAGGGTGGAGTTCGACCTGGTTGACAGCAGGGACAATCTAAGGAATCTCTCTCTTAGCCTCCATGGCGAGGGCGAAGGTGTTGACGGGGGAAATTACCTTGAGACCCTTCGCCGAGAGCAACTTCTCCAGATGCCCAATACCAAAGTTACTCACGCCGATATTGCGGACCTTGCCCGTTGCCACCAGCTTTTGCATCTCCATCCAAGTATCAACAAAGTCCCAGCCGTCAATAACCTTAGCCTCATCGCTAGGGTCAAGCGCAACAGGCCAGTGCATCAGGTAAAGATCGACATAGTCTGTCTCCAAGTTCTTTAAGCTCTCGTCGATGCCATCCGCAACACGCTTGTGCCACGCGTTGTCCAGCTTGGTCGTCAACCAGATCTCCTCACGCGGCACGCCCGAGGCTCTCATGCCAACTCCGACCTCCTTCTCGTTGCCGTAGGCGAACGCGGTATCGATATGGCGGTAGCCGCATCGCAGCGCGGACTCTACTGCCTCTTCGACTTCACCGGGCTTGGATTGCCAGGTGCCCAGCCCGGCGGCTGGCATGCGGGCGCCGGTGTTGAGGGTGAATGTTTTCCTACGTACAACCTCTGTCAGTAAACACTCTGGCCGTTATGAGATGGATACCGTACATGGTGGTGTGGAGAGGCGCCAGGGTTTGTTGGCAGATAGCAATGATGGTGATGATTTCAGGGTGACTATGTTAACAAGAACTTGTAAGATATGCAACGCTTTAAGCTCGGTAGTATGAAAATAAATCATGCGATATCAATAATGGATAAGAAATGACGACGGACGAGTCGGGATGACTCGAAAATGACTCGAATCTGCCGATAGACCATCACGAAGGTCCTGCCGAACTATTTGTAGGGAAGGTCCTCCCGAACTGTTTCCGGGGAAGGTCCACCCGTAATCTTGAGCTGATGGGCTCTATCGTAGGGCCGGATCAAACATGTTAGCTAGACCCGACCAGCCGTTACCCCATGATTAAGTTCCATATTGGAGATACGAGCGGTTAGCTGGATAAGCTATCGCATTAAGCTATATCTGTTTGAGTTTGAAGTAGGGGAAATAGTTTCTTCCAGAACCCTGCGAGTCCAACGCTCAAATGCAACGTGAAGGTCCAGCCGAGTGAAACCGTGCAGGGAACAAAACTAGTGGCCCGGATAAGTGTCCATTCACTTCTAGCTTCTTCACTAAACCCTTGAAGGTTTAGCGGGCCCGCAGATCTTGAGGAGAAATTCCAAGCCTTCAAAGGTATCACGGAGTACCACACTGGTACTTCGCGGTTGACTCCATCCGTATCGATAGTATCGCTACCTGAGTCGGGATTCGGCGCAAGAAAAAACAGTCACCGGAAAGGAAAGGGGGAGGGGGAAGATACTGGATCGAGCAAACCCCACACAACCCCAGTTTCTTTCCAATTTCCTTGATTCGACAGATCCGGTTTTCTGCCTCGTTTTTCTCTCACCACACCCCCAAGACTTGGACCCTCTCCACCAGCCGGAAAGAGGAATAACGTTTACGAAGCATCGCTGTTGTCACTTCGCTTCTCGCATGCCTGCTGGAGCTCGGGTCGGCGGAAACGAGGATGCCGCGACGCAAGGTTGCTGAACGAGGTGGCTCCATCAAGCGGCGGTCACGTTCTGGTTGCAAGTAGGTCTATCTTTCCCACTCTAGCCCCCAACCTCCAACCCCAACCACTCACTCTTCCTCCCGCATCAGATCCCTTCATGCCGTTTGAGTTACTTACTTCTATGCGCTGATAAGCTCGTGCCGCTCTCGGAAAGTCAAGTGCGATGAGACTCGGCCCCAATGTATGAATTGCGCCAGGCGGGGTCTCGCCTGTGACAATGGACTCCGTCTTAAGTGGGAAGAGGAGTTTGTGGCCCACGGACGAGCCTTTGGGCGGCAGGGAGTGTGGAGCAAAGAGCATCCGCGGCGGTCACGACAGGCCTCTTCGCCTGGTGGCGGGTCGGGCACAACTTGCCTGTATCTTCCCAAAACCATACCAACCGGGCCGCATCATTTCATCAACGTCTTTATTCGGCACCTCGAGAATAATATGGCGGATCATAATGAGGATGGCTTGGACGAAGACACAAGTGTCGGGCGCAAAACCTCTGTCGCTAGCTCTCCAGGCTCAGACTCGCAGCTGACGACATATTGCCGCGACTCCATCTCTCCATCACCCTCCTATGAGTACCCTGCTGCCACGTTGCCTACATCTCCTTCACCTTTTCCAGTTCTCGATGACTTCAATCCTAGCCTTCTCGAGTATTACTTTTTACGCCTATGCCCCCTAACGACGTCATCTCATCTCATCACCTCCCCCTTTGTTGATTTGATACTACCACTCTTTGCAGCGGGAGGCCAAGAATTTGTTATACAGTCCATCATGGCCTTCTCTGCCCGACACAGGAGCCTAGCTGATCCTACCTGGTCCCGAGTTGCTCTGTCACTCAAAGGCAGAGCTCTTTCTGCCCTTCGACACAGGCTTGACCTGCTTGATATAACGGCGGATGCTATCGCGGACCCACAAGTACCCGTCGCGATGATGTTCCTATGTCTCGACGAAATCCTTGACAGTTGTGACCATCGTTGGGTCATACATCTCCGCGCCTGCCAAGGTTGGCTACGTCGCCGGAAACAGCTTCTTTCTTCTCGTCTTCCTCCTGCTTCTTCACCTGGCTTCCACTCCGAAGACAGCCTGGTAATCTTTGCCGAACGCTTCTTTGCTTTTCAAGACGTCATCAGCAGAACAGCCTGTGGCAACTCTCCCCAATTCGGCTTAGAGTACTGGCAGAGTCCTCCTCAGCTTGAGTCCAACATCCCGGGCTGGATCGGATGTAGCCCAGCGTTGGCGAGAATCATCTTTCAGATCACGGAGCTTGGTCGCACGAGAGGTCATAAGCATTTTTGCTCTGATGCGTTTTACAAGCAGGCGAAATCTTTGGAAGAGGAGCTCGAGTCACTTAGTTACGGAAGCCCCGAGATTCGAGATGTCCAAGAGGGCGGTAGTAGCCCACTTACGATCGACAGCGAAATAGACAGCTCGTCCGAGCTCATGCGGGAAGCAGTCAAGTTATATCATCAGTGTCTGCTGCATGACGCTTCGCCATCAACGCCTCAGGTGGCAGAGACTGTCAGCGGAATCCTACAAAAGATACGCGTGCACGTACAGGCAGGGAGCACCTCTGGTATGGCATTTCCTCTTTTCGTTGCAGCTGTCGAACTGGACCCCCTGAACGACGAGCTGGTGTTTAGAAGTGAAGATAACATCCTTGAGGGAGAGCGTGTCTCTGGGAGACGACTTGTGCTCGAGATATTAGAGGCATTGTCCGGATTGGCCCTCTTTAACATTTCCAAGACTCGTGCGGTTATCCGCAATATTTGGGCAATGCGAGACTTAAGGTTAGATGAAGATCGAGGGACAGGTACCGGAGCACAGAACGACTGGAGTGTCTATGTCAGTCCGTATTGCTCGAATGTTAGCCTAGCCTGAGAGTCTTCTTCGGCCATCCTTTATTTCGGCGCGCCTTAGGGAGCGAGACAAATGCGAGTCGGAGATGGGAAGATGGGTACCAAGAATGTATCATGGCATAAATGCAGTGAATGTTGGAATCCTGGATAATGATTAAATAACCCCGCAATGGCGACCTGGACTCGGACAATATTGCAAGGGTTTTGGACAATTTTTTATTATAAAAATGGGCAATATGTATTTATTAGATTAGAAACCAACGTTCTATGACACTTCGAGTCAACTCTCCGATTGTGAGACTCCTAGTTTGTGAGATGACGGTCCTCAAGAGTCCAGTGCTACGTCACGGTCTGACCTGTACTAAGTGAATCTAATAATGTTCAGGACTGCCGCCCTCTCAAGAGATATAAGAAGGAGGAATTCTCTGGAGAGGAAAGTGAGGGCAAGAAAGAGGGTGGCGGGCAAGCTGCGACAGAGGTATTCGGCTATGGGCAATGGGCACCTGATAACCAAGATCAGAGTGACCGAGCTATCAAGTCTCTAGTCTAAGAAAAGGAAGCAAAGGCGGTTTTGGCTCTTGGTTCCACGAGATCCCACATTCGGCCGCCATCATAGTTGCCACTACTCCGTATTATCACCATGGTCACAGTTCGTCTTTATCAGGGCTCTTCGAACGAGGAAAGGGCAACCCTAACATCAGAAAAAGCACGCACTAAACTTGGCCTTATACCCCCAAATTTGCCTGTAGGCTGTTGCCAGGGGCGGCCGGGTTATTAATGCGAGAGGGGCTTTTCTAGCCCACCACCAGGATTCGAGCAAGTCGGCTGTTCGAAAACTGGGGTTGTCTAGAAAAACTCCTATCCATCAGGGTACATTAACGGCCCTGGAGGGGGACTAGCCGACGTTCTCTTCCCCTCCCCTGGTTTTTCTTTTTCTTTTTTTTTATTTTTTTTTATTTTTATGCCTTGCTTTCGAAGTTGAAATGGCGACAAGCCCGACAGCCTCGCTCAACTTACAATTCGGAGAGGTCATACGCCCCCGCAAAAGCAAATTCTCCAGGGTCTTCGGGCACCCGTGGGGGATGGCTATGCACAGGGGGCCAAGAGCTTCAAAGTGGAATAGAAGGGTCGATAAGGTCGTCGCTGAAATGTGTAGCGCACCCAGGCATCTAAGGTTCGGCATATTAATTTACACATGTCCGTGTTTCTCCAGCGACCGTAATAACGATGACCCCATTATTCTGTAACTAACCGCAAGCTAGTACGGGCGCTTTGAGCCCAACCACACTACTCGAGGAGGTCATGGTTTACTATAGCCGGTGAAGATGCGGCCCGGCGTATAGAACTTGTGTTAGGCGAGAAAGTTGATGTCGGCGCGGCCACACCCGCGCGGGGTATTATACAAGCAGACGCCGATTTAGTTGCACGAAATTCACATGTTGCCGTTTAATATTAACCCTAAATGGCTCGCGGCTGCCTGCGTGTATTGCGGCCTGGCCCGTTTTCTTCATTTCCCCAATTTAAGAGCGGCTTTTAGCCAAGCGACGTCAATGTACACTCCTTTTCAATAGTGCCCAGCTTCTATTACTGCTCCTGCAGCCTTTCCACCACAGAAATCATCCAGCTTTACCGGCATTGGTGACCGGCACCCCTTTCCAACCCCACTCCTCCGATGGTGCTCTCTGCGACTCTGGAGGGACTTCCCCTCGACATCCTTCAAGACATCTGCGGTTATGTTTCCTCCTGCGGTCGTCAACGACGCAATCTATTAGCACTTTCGCAGACCAGCAGATCTTGCTATAAGGCAGCAACGCCGTGGCAATTCGCGCGCATCCGACTCACGATACGCGACAGCGAGAAGCTACGCGACGACCTGCAGCAGTGGATCCTTATTCTTGGCGTCAACAACCAATTCCGACATGTGCGCCATGTTACGACAGAAGGTTTCATGCGCGATGATTACCAGCCCGAAGCCTCAACCTGGACCAATGGTCGGATAGTGGAGGGCGCAACAGAGGACAGAGACAACTATCACTACTACACGGATAGAGACCACGACTACTCAGACAGCGACGAAGAGGACCACTTCGGTCAGCCATCCACAAGCCGTCTTCTCCAGTACGAAGGCCAACATCCCGCATTGACTCGGCACCACAAGCGGGCGCAGAATGAAGCCTGGCAGCCGTTTGCGCAATTCATCGGCCAGCTACCCGCCCTCAAGGACTTCGTATATGCCTGCACCCACCAGATGCCCATATGCGTCCTCAAGGCGCTACACCAGCACCACCCGCGGTGTCGTCTGCATATGCCGACTTTCAGCCTGAGAAGCCTCTACCAGGAGAAGAACCAGCTCCATGCCATCGACGCCGACGAGTTTGCCCTTGCTACTTCACCGTGCCTGTACAGCATTGAGGTAGATTGCTGGAGATATGACAGTCACGGGCACGTCAACTATAACGGCGAGGCTGTGGCCGAAATGGTATCCAGATACGCACCCTCGTTGAGATGGGTACGCATGCGGAAAACCGTCCCGACATGGTCAGCCGCACTTTATAGTGCCACGCGGACCCCTAGACCGCCGTGGAGGGGATTTTTCCTTGAGAGACCACTGGAAGAGGACTCCACGGCTGAGGCAGTACCATCGCCGTCGCCAACGAATGCCGCCGGTCGCCTGCATACTCTCGTTCTAGCCCGCAACTCAATCTCGGCTTGGAAAATCGAAGACTGGAGCAGTCGCACCGACTTCACCCAGCTCCGGTGTCTCGAGCTTCTCACACCGGAATCAGTCGCGACACTCAAATATCTCACGTCCGCGGCTAACAAAAACCAATTCAAAGCCCTTCAGAAACTGAGCTTGGGCATCAACTCGACTGACGAAGGTGACTACCTCACCGACTGCCTAGACAAGGAGGCTAGTCTATTCTTACTAGCCCTGCCGCCCCTCGAGGATCTCTCCCTCATCTCCTGTTTAGGTCAGCACAGCTTTCAGGCCATGCTGCTTCGCCACGGACCGACGCTGCGCCGGCTCCTGATGCGTCCGTATGACGACCTTGTCCTCTCGCATGATCGAGTCCGCGAAATCGAACAACGGTGCGTGAACCTCGAACGAGTAAAACTGGTTATCCGCCGATGCCAGGGCGGTCCGGAAGAGGTGGCCATCTACCGTTCCCTCGGACGGTTGCCCCGACTGAAGCGGGTCTCGCTTTTGTTCGAATGCTTACCCCAGCGCGAGGAGCGAGAGGGTGACGATCCGGAACCAGTCGCCACTGAGGATAGCACTGATGATAACTCAGACTCGGGTTATGAGTACGACTCGGTCCGGAGACTCCTCGCCAACATTGCCGTCGACGAAAATCTCGCTTTATCCATATTCAACACCATTTCGAAGACAGCCGCCGGCCGGCTGGAAAGGCTCTCGCTCAGAGTCAATGTTCCTACTCACTACCTCCCCAGGCGTCTAGCGCTTAACGCGGACTTTAACAGGCTGGCGGAGTGGGTTGGGCGCAGTTGGGTCTGTAGAAAATACGACACAAGGCATAGAGGCGGCGGGAAGGTGATTGTCGAAGAGAAGGGGCAAAAGAAGAGGGAAGCGCTGCGGGGAAGATTGAATCTTGCGGCCTCTGAGTGTAAGGCTCAGTGGAATGAACTCTGGCCTCGAAGGACGGGTGACTGGAGGGACGACTGGAGGGACGACTGGACCAGTCTTCCACTCTCAGAGCAGGCTTTATAGATACTTTCTTTACTTCTCAACGGCCCAGGTTAGAATGGTCCGATTTAGACAGGGTCTGGACTATATAATAACCCAGAATACCATTACGCCCAACGTTTTATCTTACTATCTGCGATCTCAGATGTGACAAGGTGTCCGAGGAAACACAACCTTCCTTTGGTCATTGCGTCGAGTGCAAAGCCCACGTCACGGCACCCCCCTCGCTACGGCTCAGCGAAAACTGTGTCAGAATTGCCGCCGTCGACAGTGAGTGTGAATTCCGTGGCATGATTGACACAGAAGGTTGGCTAGCCCTTCGCATCTTGTTCTTGTAGTCCCATTAGAGCTCGGGATCGATGCTTGGCCCGGACGTCACATGCCCTCCTCTGCTCTGATAAAGAAAAGGAAGAAAGAGATTCTTAGGCTTATATCTCACTTCCCCCAACTACCCAAGATCAGTCTCTAAGGACTTCCTCTCCCAGACACGTGCATTCCACCCTAGGTTAGACCCCCAGCTTCGCATCCTATGATCATCGCACTCCCAGCCTCTTTTCTTAGGGAGATACCTAATATTAAAAAAGCTATTGTGCACTTTTAGACACACCGACATCTCGATATAACCTAGCAAGATCTTCGGCAGACCACTTCCTAGTGGCGACATCAACCATAGCATCTGCGAGAGCTAAACCACGCGGCGAGATCCCGCGTTCCTTGCCCGGATCATCGTCAACCAGCAGCCCAGCGCCACCATTTATCCGCAAGAACGTATCCGCGGCGTACAGCGCCGTGCGTTTGTTTCCATCCCGAAACGCATGATTTAATGCGACTTTTTCCGCCAGCAGAGCCGCGAGCTGGAACGTATCGTTGACGCCTCCGTAGTGATGGTTGTTTATGGGAGATGATGCTGCGGACTCGAGGTAGCATGTGTCGCAAATAGGGCTGTCCTGGTTGCTGGTGCTGGTGCTGGTGCTGGTGCTGGTGTCGACTGGGGTGGTCGTCTTTGCTTTTGGTGGTGTTTTGAAGGCCAATGGCGTTATGTGCATATAGTGGAGGAGCTGAAGGTGCTGGGTTGTGAGGAAACGGACAGACATTGGGTCGACAATGGGATTGAGGGCGACGGGCGACGGTAACGGATATCTGCTAGTGGAGAAACAATGGATACAATTGTAGGCATCAAACAAATAACAAATCAGGTCATCTATCCTGGAGGCGCGATTTACCTGGAATGGAGAGAGAAGATGGTGGGCTTGGGGGAGATGAGACAATGTCGAAATGTGGCAGATTCAAGTCACAATTGGACGTTTTATTGGAGAATCTTGGGCGCACTGACGACTTCTTAATTCACCCTTTCCATCATCGCCTCGATTTTATTCTATCCCCAGCCACTGCGTCCTCTCTGCAATTGTTTTCAGAACCCAGAAGAAAACCAAAATGAAACTCATTCAATCGATAGGATGGCATTGCCGGGTTGCATCTCCGAGACGTATTAGCATGTCTACGCTCCCAGAACGAAACCTCCGCCACTCAACAGGGACCCTCGTAACGAACGCGCAAGGCCGCACCTCGAACCATTCCGTCCCGATTCTTCTCGGAGGTGCGGGAGCTGCATTTGTGATGATACCAACTGCGGTTGGGCATGCCATATCTGCTGCACTAGATTCCCGCTCTACCCACGCCTCCGATGAGCAAAAGAGGCTCGGTGAGGGGACGAGATCGTTAAGATATCACCACTCAACAAAGCATTTTTCTCCCAGTTCGTTCCTCATACCTCGTCCCGCCAGCTCACTGAGGAAAACACTACTAGAGAAGTTGCTGTTGCTAACCCGAAGGAAATGATTAAAAAAAATAGCTGACTCCCCGTACCCTCAACTTATCATTCCAGAACCCCTTACTCAATGCACCGAAAAGCAAAGTGAGAGTACCAGCGAGAATACTCAGGCTGAGGGTACGAGTCCTGCGACGCTGTGGCTCTTTGGCGCGACGCACTCCATCACGCTTGATGGGACCCCAGATGGTAAATTCAGAAATTAAACCCCCAGCGGACACTACCTTCATTATATCCCATGCTGATGGTGATGTAGAAGAATTCGTGCGTCATGCACGGGATAGTCATTTCCGACTGAAAGAGGTCGCGAAGAATTTGATGGATCGGTAGAGTGAGAGGTGTCTGATGCAGGTATAATCATGACCAGGCCGTTCAGACAGGACGTCCAATTCTCAACCACCAACGCGAAGAGGAGGTATCCGAGTCTCGCACGATTGACAGTTAGATCGGAGATTTGGGCGAAGCATATGTCTACGTGGATTCCCTCAACTTAGAGATCATCAGCTGGGATGGGAGTACCTAAGATCTAGGCGAGGCGAATCAACCGACGATTTCACCTGCTTCCTCGCACGAGATGGAAATGAGTGATAACCTCAACACTAAATTCCACTTCTTGTACTAAGATCGAAGACTAGTGAGAGTCTATGCTAATTATAGATTAAGATAATTCAGAGGCAAAAAAGAAGAAAAAAGTCAATCTCCCACACCAAGCAGACTCGAACTCTATAGAGATCTCGTCAGGGGGACATTAGCTGTACGAACAGCGTGGGAGTGGGGTGGGATGAATGTTCGCCTTCTTGGGAGAGCCACGAAATACCTACGCAAAAATCTAGATCTCGCACCAAGTATCAGCCAAGAGAAACACATCTACTCCAAGGAAGGGGAAAAAAAAAAAAAGTCTATTTTATCTTGATTTTTTTGTATCTGTGTAAAACCCCTCCCATCTCAGGATACCTCTGATCCCCACTCTCCTTCATCCCATCAACACACTTTGCAAGTCTCTTCATTGGCAACCCAGCCTCCCGCTCCCGGCAAATTTGTGTCAGGAAGACTCTCACGGACCCCAGTCTAAGAATATAACCAGTGATGGGGGAAGAGGAGCCAAAACCGACCTCGACTCTCTCTTCTTGATTTCCCATGTTGACAAAAACTCCGGCTTTTCCCTTCCCTTGAACCAATGCAGTGCCCTCCTTAGCCTGGAGGCGAGTGAACCTATCTTGTCGAAAAACTAGTTCGTCTCCCATGCTGTCCTCCATCTCAACCACCACCTTTTTCCAACAATTCTGCGCCACTTCGCTCGACAGTCACCCGAATTCCCACCGTTTGTGATATATGAAAAGACAACTGCTACATTGACCTTCTCAATATCCAGACCTGGTACCCATATCGAGGCAAGGATAAGTAGAGAAAAAAAGAGAAAAATCTCAATGACATCTAGCGCGACGTTTCCAGAGTCGCCAGCTCAGCCAGAACGGCCTGCTTCGTGGCAATCTTCTTCATCTGCGTGTCCTCAAGCTTCTCCTTCCTTGCCAATCTCATCTCGAGATCCTCAATGGCCCGAATCTTCTTCTGCAGGCTGCGAATCTTCTTCGCGTTGGGGTTCTGAGCAGCAGCATCGGCGGCGGCGGAACCGTTGTTAGCGTTCTGTTGTTGCTGGTGCTGGTGCTGCTGGCCGTTGGGCCCGTTGGGACCGGCATTCAAGAGAACACCACCCTGGGGCTCGGGGCGAACGCCGCGGGTCGTGTTGCTGCGGCTACGGGAACCGGGGTTCCTCGATACGCTTCGGTGATGTCGGTGGTTCGAGCGTCGCTCCGGGCTCCGGCCATCATTGTTGTTCTGACGGGGCGGCGCGAGGTTGGCGTTGGCGTTGGCGTGGGCGTTGGCTCCACCGGTCGTCGCCGCGGCCTCGCCATCAGGACCGGCTCCATTCTGGCCGCCAGCACCTTCGCCCTTGCCCCTCCTGCCGCGCCTCTTCTTGTTCTTCAGAGCCGCCTTTGACAAATTTTCATCGCCGTCGACGGGCTCTGCGCCGGGAACCTGGCGAGTCTCCGGTGCTTCGACAGGCTCAGCTCCAGGGACTACACGTCGACCACGCCCAAAGCCGTTCAGGCTAAGGGTGGATGTCGCCGTCGTGCTGGCAATCACGTGGGCAGCGCCGCCTTCGTCCTCGCGCTTGAAATGCAGAGGAGTGGCAAGGCCCCTTGCCCCGGGCGGGCGATAAGCGCCGGCGGGCTTGCTCGGCGTCTTGACGGTGCCCAGATAGGCGGTCGCCGAAGGGTGAGGCGCGGGGATGGCACTGAGAGGATCGACCTTGCCACGATTCTCGGCGGGTACCGGGCGCCAGAGGGCCGTGTAGAGCTCGGTAAAGTCCTGGGTATAAATGAGTGGTCCAGTGACATGCCAGAGCTTGACTCCGTTGTCGACGCGAAGTCGAGGGGACAGCGTCGCCGTCATGATGAAGCGGCTATCGGCGCTCCATTCGCAAACGCTAGGGTTCCCGCTCTCAATGGTGCAAAGCTTGCGGTAGTCCTTCTCCAAATCGTAGATATCGATCTGGCCAGCGAGGTTACCGAAGCCCGCAACGAGCGCGAACCGTCCTGCGGGGGAGAAAATGATCTTGTTGCGCGGGCCGATGGGGAACGAATGAGTGGCAACGGCGCGGTGATTGAAGATGGTCGTCTTGGCGGGCATATAGCCGTAGACAACACCAAACTCCTTCGAGTTCGGGGACCAAGCGACGTCGTGGATGGGGCCATCCTTGTCGAGGGTCACGCGAGCATCAAAATCTCCCTTCGCGCTGAGAAGATAAAGAGTGGTCTCGCCGTAGTAGCTCTTGTTCGACTTATCGACGTCAGTCAGGGCTTCCACGAGCAGGCTGGTGCCCTGGCTGTTCCAATCGAGCTTCACCTTGTCACTCTTGAAGAATGACTTTTGGGCAATCGGGCTGGTGAAGTTGGAGACATCGAAAATCTTGACGGCTGCAGGAAAGCCCTAAATTCGAGATTAGTTAGTGAACAACAAGAGCCAACGAGTGAAGAAAACGCCATGTCTCGTTTTGGCCTATGCGAATGCAAGGCGCAATGGCGGGGCGGGAGTTTTGGAATGAGGCGAGACAAAAGAGGAAAAGATGAACACAAAGTGTCCAGGGACCAAGACAAAGCAGCCATCAATGCGGGCATCGATGAAGTTCCAAAACAGGAAGTCAAGGACTTGAAAAAGGGGAGAAAAGGGGAGAGAAAACAAATTAATCTCGGGGACAGCATACCTGTTTGGGAGGCACATAGACAGCTACGCTTCGCAGCTGGCCAGGGCCGAGGGAGAATTGTCTCACGCCCTCGACCCGCAACTTGTTCCAGACAACCTGGAGGTCGTTACTTTGATAGAACTGAACCTCGTTGGTAACAAGCCGGGCGCAGTACTTTTCGTCAGACGTGTAGTTGAGATTCCATCCATCTTGTTGCTTCTGTACAAACTGGCCAACCGGCTTGGCCTCGCTGGTCTGCTCAACGCGCCAGACCTTGAGGTTCTTGGTGGCATCGCCAGCCTCGTCCTTGGAGGGACGCTCCCACGTACTCAAGAACGTACCCTTCGGGGAGAAGGACAGCTCATAGACGTTGCTGAGGGGCAGGATCAGGACGATGCTTCCGGTAGACGCATCGCTGATGCTGACCTCAGTCGTGGTGGCCCAGGCGAACCAGCGACCGCAGGGCGAGTATTGAGAGCACCGACAGTTAACATCGGTGAGGGCGAGGACGGGCTTGTAGACAGGATCGGCGTCCACGACACCGACAGCCTTCTGGGTTCGGTACGCGAATTGCAACGGCAGCGCCATGACTAGTCAAAGTCACAGTTGATGATGTCGTTGTTTTTGTTGTTTTCCGTTAGGTTGGGAGTGGCCCCGAAGGCGATTAGGTGGACGAGGATGTGTGAATATTAGGGTAGAAGCGGCAACGAGAGTTCCAGGGCTTTCCCGTAGTCTTTTTGGGGTTCTAGCTTCAACAAGCGTATGTGTATGCGTAGACGGCAAAGGTGCGTTATCGAGTGGGCAGGCAAATATTTTTCGGTCGGCTTTGGCAGAAGAGTGTGGGGGGAAGAAATTTGGCAGTCCCAACTCCTTTTTGTTTTGGCTCGGCGGAATCGCGTCGTCGAGATTATTGATGGTGGGATCCAGAAAACAGATGAATACTGGATACGATCCAAAGAGTTATTGATGATACTCGCGATGGGGCGAAAGTGATCAAAGGGCGGCGGCGGCAGGGCAGTGTAAGGCGGCGGTGGCACGTCGACACTGTTTACCTGGGGCGTGGCGGGTTGGGCTGAGATCGTGACCAAAAAATATGTGTGATAACTTCGAAAGCTCTAATGCGATGCGCACAACGCTGCTTGGAAACAGGGTCGCAAAAAAAGATAAAAACGGGAAAGGGGCGGAACCTGGAGAGGGGAAGAGAGAAGAAGAGAAGAAGAGCACCGAGAAGGATGAAATTGACGAGCGGTGCGGTGGCGGCGCCGACAAGATATGATGACCTCAAGTCTACACGAAAAGGAACGGAGAGCAGAAGAGAAAAGAAAAAAAAGAAAGAGAAAAAAATTCCGTCGGTGAGGGCGTAGGTTTTCAATGTTGATTCAAGCCACAACCACAACACTGCAACGCTGTTTCCGTGTCTGTAGCAGGCGTGGGTCGTGGGTCTGAGCTTAGACAGCCTGAAAGTCAGCGAGAAAGTTAGCGTTGCCGCCTGTCGCGGAGTGCAATGCTGGGCTGGCAGTGCATGCACATTGGGTGAGGGCTGCTCTGGTGCTGACCACGCCTGCCGCTTATTTTGCCACTGAGTTGAGGGTTTGGTTTGAATGGTGGGGCAAGCCCGTTGTAAATGTACTTTGGGCAGCACAATAATAGGCTAGTTCCTGAAGTACCGTCCTCGAAAATTGTGGTCTTTGTCTAGCGCTCCCAGTTCCATGAGCTTCAAATTCCAGATGATAGCGGGGTCCTCAGCGGGCCTGGGGCCATTAAGTTGGGGGTCTGCCAGCTGACACGGGTAGGTTGATGAAATTTCAGCCCAATGAATCTTCTGTGATTCTTCAGCCAAATATCACAGGATGACACTCAATGCAATGCGGCAGGTGCCGTCTATCATGCAGCGCTAGCTCAGAACCACGGAACCCATCAAATGAAACTTGCCCTTGCCAGATGAAGTGTGAATCGAGTCAACAACATTCTATTATCAATGGACGACAAAGGCAGACGCGTGCATCCAACACTGGCTTCTTTCTTTCATGAATGGGATCAAGGCCACTCCTTGAAGTGTTGATCACGTGACTCTCCCCAATATCAGAAGCAGATCAAGTCATTGTGCATCGGCTCTATCGGCGCTGCCTGCGAACTTGCAGCATTGGACTCGGGAAGGAGCTGAAGAATCAAATGCATGTGCAAGTTGGGCCTCCAGGGTGCTTTCCCGGTCCCGATCGGCTCCGAGGCTTCCCTTTTGATTCAAGGGGCTCAGAAAGGACGAACGACGTCTGGGATTGCCTGGTAAGTGTCATAGTGTCATATGCCGACTTGGTTGAGGGAAGGTTTCTGTCTCAATACTCGATGGCCTTTATATCCATCCGCCACCTGTAAAATGCCAGGCCTTCTCGAGCGATAATCCGCAAACGGGCATCACTCCAGCCCAGTTGCGCTTCTCACCCTTTTTCTAGATCCATCCTGTCCCAGCTTACCAGAGCATCATCTTGCTCAAGAGAGTCCAGGACACCACATTCGCCTACTAACCCCCTACAACCGTCGGCCTCTTCAGAAATGCAGCACCTCGCACCATCGTTTCGAGACCTAACTTCTCTACCCGCCGTCAAGATTGAGCCACCACCCGCAGAAATTTCCGTCCCGCACCTAGCATTTGCCATATTAATGTCGTGTTCCAAATGAGCCCCTCGGTTCGTTGCCATGTCCGCCCATGGAAAAGAAAATATGGCCACGCTTCCTAAAAATGATATTGCCCGAAGCTACCTTGACCTTGGGTCTCTATGGGCGAGGACCCCAGGGTAATGTAACACATTTCGGCATTCTCAACCCCCAACATTGGAAAGAGGTATTAGTAGGAGAATTCGGGTGAGATCTTCCCCGTGTGGTCACGCAACTCCCATCCGTCCAGTATTCCAGGCCAAGCACTCAATACCTAAACGGCGCGAGACCCTCGGTGTCGGCTCATTGGCCATTCAAAAATCCCAAGTTGATAATAGTTCCGGGTGGATGACTTGTACCTCGCCAGTACGAAGTACATCCTGCTGAAGATTGTAGCGAAGCACCCTTCCGATCTCCCAGTCTCTCCCATCCCCGTGCTATTCCCGTCCCCGGCTCTTCTCTGCCATGCCCGGCCGCTAGCTACTAGATCAAATGAGGCTACGTCAAGAGCCCAGAAAACCATTCGCAGACCGTCATCAATTCTCGTCTCGTCTAAGATACTCGGGGTATATCCCCCCGACACGAAACCACGGAGAAAGCTTTCTTCCTGGCCATCTCTTACTGTCTCCTCACGTATGGTCGTTGTAAACTTTTCTTCGCATGAGCGGCAGTACTCTCGGTCGCATCCATCTCCTTCTCCACCACACCCCCTCCACTGGCTCGCTTTCCCCAGTGCAACCTGCATGTCTGGGGTTGCAGTAGTGGACATAGACCCGGGACCGCACGAGACCATTGCCGTTCCCCATCGCACCACAACGCCGCTAACCTTGTCATCCTCCGCATCGTCGGTTCTATGTCCCACCGAGGTGCTCGCTGCAATGATCGAAGGAGACCCGCTTCTTCCCCGGCTTCGTCGCGTACTTCGGTCTTCACTACGAGGATAGATCCGGGGTAGAACATCGTACCTTGTGCATTGGCGGTAGTTCTCCCCGCAAGTCTTAGCAGCCACCACGTTACGAGACTCTGGGGTAAGGACGCGCGAATACCGAGCGACATGTAGCCAGTCCATCATATTCCGTATGGATAATTCAAGTATGCTCGTCGCGTAGTACGCCTGTCATTTGTCCTTCCGCATGGCCTATATATTTGCATCCGATCCGTGTAAATGGGCTAAATGACTTGCATGCTCTCCCGATCCCATGCAGCATCCCCAACGGTCTCTCCGCCTTCCCCTCTTCTTCGTATATTTATATATACGCGAGAAGTTGTCCCGTCTGTCACGCGGGGTCTTGCACCGAAGAATTTTTTGTTGCTTCTTTTCTCAAGTCTTACGCGCTGAAGCGCTGATCATCACCACTCTGAGCAGAGAGGAAGCCCCGTCATAGTCTGGCACTTCCCCAACCACACCTGGTTGCTCAAGCGAAGAGTATCAAGCGAAGAGTATCGGGCACGAATTAGATCAAACTCATCGCCTAACCGCCATGGGATGGTTCAATCGCAAAATTGTCGTCGCCGACAGCGCCGTTACCTCGGCCGCGAGCCTCACCTTGAGGCAATCCTTAGTACCAAATGCCTTGGGTATGGAGGTCCCCCGGGCTCAGGTTTGGTATGGACTCTGATTGACAAACGATAATACAGTCACCATTCTCTTCTTCCTCTGGGGGTTCGCCTATGGTCTTCTTGATGGTATGTTTAATGAACAAAGCGTGGCGTCTTTTCTTGTCGACGAACATGCTAACAACTCTCACTCCTCTTATTAGTGTTGAACTCCCATTTCCAAAAGAGCCTTCACATCGACTTCTCTCGATCCTCCGGTCTTGCCTCCGCCTACTTCGGCGCATACTTCATCTGCCCGCCGACCATTTCCGGGTGGATCCTCCGCCGATTCGGTTTCAGAATTACCTTCATGGCGGGTCTCTCCGTGCTCGCTGTCGGATGCCTCCTGTTCTGGCCCTCGGGTGTGAAGAAGTCCTTCGGTGGTTTTTGTGGTAGCATGTTTGTCGTCGGTGCTGGTCTTTCGACTCTTGAAACTGCCGCCGATCCGTTTCTGTCCATTTGCGGCCCGCCCAAGTACTCTGAGATTCGACTCAATCTTGCCCAGGCTATTCAGGGTGTTGGTGCTTTCGGTATGGCCACTTTTCACCAAATATCCTATTTCTTCTTCTATTGTTTATTATTGCTCTTATTCCCCCCCATTACTCCCTTTGAATGGTCCGTAGAGCTTCTAACCTCCCTATAGTCGCGCCGCTACTCGCCTCTCGCGTCTTCTTCGCCCACACCATCGACACCGACCAAGGTCTCAAGAACGTACAATGGGTCTACCTCGGCGTCGCCTGCTTCGTCGGCCTCCTAATCATCCTCTTCTTCCTTGCGCCTATGCCTGAAATCACCAACGCCGACATGGACGCTCAGGAAAATGCCATTGGAGAAGTCGATCCCGGTCCGTTCCGCAAGCAGTACAATCTCTTCCTCGCCGTGTGGTCGCAGTTTTGCTACGTTGGTGCTCAGGTTGCCGTAGCTGTATGTTCGCCTTTAGCCCACACGGACAATATTAGAAAGCCAATATCTGACCCTGCCCAGAACTACTTCATTCCATTCGCTGCCCAGACCGGCCGGAGCGATGCTACATCGTGTAAGTACACACACACTTCACTACCCATGCATAGAATCAAAGCCATCCTCATCTAACCTTGACAACCAGCCGACCTTTTCGCCGTCGCCCAGGGTCTCTACGCACTAAACCGATTCATCGCCGGCGGCCTCATGACCATCCCCGCCGTCAAGCCCCGCTACGTCCTCGCCATCTACCTCGGCCTCTGCTTCGTCTTCATCGTCGCCGCCATGAATACCACTGGTACCACCTCCATCGTCATGCTTACCCTCGTGCTATGCTTCGAGTCAGCCTGCTTCGCCACCATCTTCACCCTCGGGCTGCGTGGTCTCGGTAGGCACACCAAGTTTGGCGGTTCGCTTCTCGTGGCAGCCATTTCGGGCGGTATGGTGTTCCCACCTATGACTGGGGCCGTGACGGATAGGAAGGGGGCTCATACTGCTATGGCTATTCCTATGATGGGGTTCGTTCTCGCTTGGGTGTAAGTATTATCGCCTTCCTTACGATCGAGACTTGCGAATGTTGCAACCACTAACGCGGTGATATAGATATCCTCTCTACGTCAACGTTTGGAATCGGGAGATCATGGATACCCACCGAGCGACCAACTTCGGTATCGAGGGGAAAGAGGATATTCAAGGCAAGATGGAGAGTCAGAATGATAATGTACCAGGCAAGGCGGACGTCGCAATGAATGAGATAGCGCCAACCAAGTCAGCCTCTTAAAAGTCTGCAAGGTTTCAACTAATTTGGCCTTTTCTGGTGGGTTTTACAGTCGTAACGTAGCTCGGGAGCAGCCCTCTGTAATAGCAGAATGATTGTTCAAACGAAAATGTTAGGTTTGATTCATGGCAGTAATGGTTATTGTAGGGTCCAAGTCTGGGCCGGCGGCTGGATTTCTTTCGCGGCTAAATACAAAGCCTGTAGTCTCTACTTTTGACATCTCCTCGAAGTTTGCCATTTCCCAAGGCCTCCAGAGAAAGCCCTAGGCCTTTACATCAATAATATAGATGTAGTCAGTCTTCCATTATGAGATTTAAGTTGATCATGTAGCTTTTGGATATCCATAAACACCCTGTGATGCCAGAGCCCAACCCACAACGACGAAACGCCTCGTGCGCCCTTTAGCCCATTTTCTATGAATGCATTTCTCATTCGACATCGCAATTTTCAATTCTCCCAATACTGGCTCTCCCCGGTTTTACCTCCCACTAAACTTGGCCTTCCACCCTCCCTTCTCATACAACCACAGCGCCTCCAACGCATACGCCTGACTCGACCTGTGCCCATGCTCCTTGGTCGCCTCCTCCGTCAGACTATCCAAGACCCTGCCCTGCTTAACACTCCCCCAGATCCCCATAGCAATAGGGTCGTTCTCATCCTCGCCCCATTCCCCGTTCCCCAGTCTAAAGAGGATCCTCCCAAGCACTTGGAAAGCTATGCAACGCTGCGCCGGAACCGCACTACGCGCCAGGATGGACAACTCCTCGATAGTATAGCCCGCCGCCTCGGGCGCCAAGCCGTGGTGATGCAGGCCCTTCGACACGGGAATCTTGCGGCTGAGACGGGGCGGGATCAGTCTTCCCTTGAAATCGAAGCGTAGCGCGCCCGTTGCTAGGGATTCTTTGTCGGGGTGGTAGGGCGATTCTTTGTCCGCGACGCTGTTTTCTGTAGGTAGGGGTGCCATCCACGCCAGTTTCGTGGGATCTGCGGAGAGGTTTGGAAAGTATTTTTTATGGAGGCTTTCGAGGAAGTCTGGATCGGATGGGTCGAGGTCTGGGTCTTTCTGTGAGGGGAAATGGGTCGTGGATCTGGGGAAGTCGGTTATGGGCGTAAGGTCTTCGGGTAGCTTCGTAGGTGGCCGATCTTCATCGATGGGTTGTGGATTCGGTCCCTTCGATAAAGGTTGTTTTACGGTTCTTTCATCTGTCCTTGTCTCGGTGGGTGGCGTAGGCTTCGGCGCTGGCGGGGGCGTCGATGTGTCTTCGACCTTAATCTCGGGCGGAGGAGTAGACTGGCTTTCAGTGCTAATATTGAACGGCGACGAAGATTCGCCATCATCAATATTCGCCCGCTTAAAAAGTCTCTCGATCAACGACGGATCCAGCCCTTCCATCAGCTCCTTCCTCGCCGCCTCGATCTCCGCGGGTGTCATACCCGCAAGTCGCTGTTGATTCTCCTTATCGATCTTCCGCCTCTCCGCCGCGTAGAATTCCTTTTCTGAAGTCGGCGCATTGCTTCTGGTGGCAGCCGTCGATGAGGATGTCGGTGCCGATGCTGCTGCTGCCGCCGCCGCCGCCGCCTGCCTGCGCTGTTTGAACGCCGAAACCTTGGCTCGCTTCTTGGGCGCGGGGAAGCCGCTGGCGGGCGTTTGGAAATCGGACTCTTCGAGGGGTTTTGGGGCAGAGGTCTCCTTTTCGACGAGATCACTTACGAATACGTTGGTCGCCATGATTGTCGCCTCCTTGATGTTGTTGTTAGAGCTGTGAGGCTTTCTAGCTTTTGATGGAAATGCCAAGGTCATAGATTGGTATTATTAGTAATACATTCGCACTGAACGGGCCAAAAGCCTATTTTCTTGAGGTAAATGCAGGCGCAAACCGACAGGATCCCCAATAATAGTCTCCTCAATAGAAATGTAAAATAGTCTAGAGCCCGGAGAGTGGAAATGAAGGTTAAATCTTCACTGGGGCATCTAGTATTTCCAAAGGTCTTATCCCTCATGAGAGTCACAAAAACGAAACCCAAAGTCGATCCAAGGCAGCGCCCAATGTCCCTTGAAAGCTGTTTACATAAGCAATACAAAAATCCATGTCCTCAAGGAAGTGATCCACTCTCGCGAACTGTGGCACAGTCTCCCGTTTCTGTCAGAGAATGAGGGATTCAGTGTTCTCACCAGCCACAGTTGCGGCTGGGGGACAGGCCTGCGAGCACCGTGCATTAGCGCCGATCCGGCGCCAGATTCCTTTTCCAGAACAAAACCACAGACGCGGCGCCGGGGAAGGGGGTGTCCACAACTGGCCAATGAGCTTGTGCCAACCCCGCCAAGAGAGCCTCCCAAACAAACAATTCTTCAGCATCACGAAACAAGTTTAGGATATATTCATGCGGATATGGATAATAGCCCGAGAAAAAAATATTCAGGAGAATAAAATGAATAATCGACGGAGCGAGATTTCGAGGCTAATTTTTTTTTTTTCAGCGGTAAAGTTGCGGCGGAGAGATCGGATTCCACGTGCTAGGTCGCAGTGCATAAAGTGGCGTACCGTGGTGGGACTGGGGAGACCGTTTGTGTGCGTAATTGCAAGATGACGAAAGCGAAATTTTACATGATATCGAGGCTAACCGGCGAAACAAATTTAGCAAATGGAAATATGAAGTGTGGTCAGTATGATCGGGAAGATGATGTGCAAGTAACAGCAGATCAGAGCTGCTTGGTGAACCTTCGTGATCGCCAGATCAGAGCTTCAAATTCTGCCGAGGCGGCTTGGTTTTGAGGGGACATTAGCCCCCTATTGTATTTTTGAAGCCTCAGGGGAGGGAAGTCTGCTGAGTTGTGTTCCGTATTACCTCGTGCACGGAGGAGCATTGAATCAATTGATTGATTGATATTTTCTACCGTAAAACCAGCGTGAGGCCCTCCGTACCCCGTCGTGTGGATAGCGTTGAAACTGACATTCGACTGCAGACTTGGAGCGGGAGCAAAATGGTGCGGGGACAAAATGTGGCTGGAATGACCACTTGTACCCCTGTCTCCCATTGGCTTCTCCTTCCCTGCAGATGCACCGTTCCCTCTTCCCGGATGGTTCAGAGAGATACACAGGTATCGGTACTTTGATGCGAAACATTTGCGGTATTTGTTAAGCGCGATTTCATCTGCCTGGACAGCCACTGCCGACGACGACAAACAATTATCAGGTGGTCCTGATTGTTGTTCGATGTGAAATATATTTTATGTCGCAAGTTGAAGAGGGACCTGTGAATATATGTGGGAAATATTTGCGAGGCAATATTGTTTGCGGTGTCGACTCATAGCCTCCTGCGATTGCTACCAACACAATCATTTTTTTGCGGTCGCCCTTGCATACAAAGAACATCGCAAGCTTCTTCCTCAAGACGTACCTAAATCGGGAAATAAGGTGCGGATACAGAATCTCGGGTACCGGTACAAGGGAGAATGATGGGCAGCTGAGATGAACTGTCCCATGTCAATCACGATTGTACAATGTACTGGTACGTTTTAAGTGGGTTGTGGAGTGCAGAGGCCTGTACTTTCTCCGTCCATGTATGGAGTACATGTGTCTTGGACCTTTCTGGCAGCCCCAACCCTGCACCTATGATGTACAATACCGGGATATTCCCGTGTACCGCCCCCAATCGCTGGTCTCGTGTACCTTGACTCTTCGCCCCCCCTTCTGGAGCTACGGGTTACGTTGATGTTCGTTCATCAGGTTCCAGGTCCGATGCCCGTTTCTCCATGTGCAACCAAATCGGGCCCTTCTCTGCGTCGCTTCCAATCTTGGCGCCACCCACCTTGTTCCCTCCGAGGCATGCTGCATTCAATGTACGAAGTATATTAGTGCAGACGATGTCTGGTCTCGCTGGTCTTTGTTGTGCATTTGATGCTGCTGGACCCCTTTGTAGTTTGTACAGGGATGAGCTGTTTCGCCTGCCTCTGGACTTTGAGCTTTTCGTGACCCAGTATCAATCAATGCCGACGTGGACGTCTCGGTCTTGTTGGTTTGTGTTGTTTTCCCTTTGGGCTGGTTTTGTTCCAGCATATTACCATCCTCGTCTTTCTCCAAGTCGTCAATGTTCCGCCACCGCCGTACTGTTGCCATCACCCCCATCACCGCCCAACGGTCATCCCCCCTCCCCCCCGTCACCCATCGCCCTTTGGCTTGATGCCCTTTGCCCCCCTTTCTGCCCGTGATGTTCCAGCTTCCAGACTGGAATCTCCCTTCTTCCGTCACCACCCCGTCCTGATGATACCGTGCTTCGATGTCCATATGTTTTGGCAACCCGGCGATCCACACTCTCCCACCCCCCCAACGTCCAAGTCACCAGTGTCTCCAAATAGCGCTTTGCTCCGTGTTTAATAATAAAATTGGTTCCATGCCCCAAAATGAAGCTTTTCGTCTGGCGTCCCTCTCCCTATCCGGCCGACACCTGACGTCTTTGTGTTGTTCTTTTCCCCCCATTGCCCCCATTCGCATTTCCCATTCTCGTTTTCTCTGCACTGGGCGCTGTTTCCCTTCCCATTTCCCCCTGCTCTTATTTTCCCTTGTCTCATCCGAGCTAAATAAAACCCGAACTTGATGCTTTCCCCGGATAAAAAAATTGTATCCATCACCACATCCCCCCAACACTTTCCTCTCCTCGATTCTCCCTTTTACACCTTTCATTTTCCCGCCACAACAACGCACCACATTTGACCACATCGGACGAAAATCCATCAAAACTCACTGTCGCCGCATCGAATACATCTCAAAAAGTGCATCATAATAAGCTCGAAATTGCGACCTTTGGATTTATGCAATCTGATTGGCACGAACCCGACTCTCCACTGCGGTTTCAAGCGTTGAAAACGAGCGATTGTCGTTGGGACGAGATATCGTGAGGTTTCTGGTGTTCTGCGAGTGAGGCTATTCGGGACTTTCCTATTGTCCCTTTTCCCTCCACACCCGCACGGGCCTGGTGCCCGGAATTTCCCACTCTGCCACACTCAGCTGTTTCTGGTGCCAAGTCTTTTTTTTTTCTTGGTCACGTTCCCACTGCGCTCTGCCAGTGGCGTAGCCTGATCCGGCCTCATTTTCTATTGGTCAAAATCCACCAAGCCTTACCACGCCAAATCCACACGTTCCTGCGATTAAAGTTAGCCTCGAGGCCATTCGCGACTGGTTCCAGTCAGTCAAAAGAGAAGGCCATTGTCGATTCACATTCGGTTCCGCAATATTCTTGATTGGTTCTTGAAGCCCCGACTCTTTACTTTACTTTTCCCCCCTCCCCCCAATCTTTTAAGTGTCAATGCTGTAATTTTTGTTCGTCCTCTTGTCGACCAGAAACGCATCTCTTCAACATTCCGTTTGAAGTTCTTCTGTTCTTCGACCTTCGTCGTTTGCATTTGACTAGACTATCAATTGTTGCGGATTTCTAGCCTCAAGAAGCCATTCTTACGAGCGTGCGACAAGACACGGAAGCGCGAAATTTCTATCATTCCAACATGGTCACGGCCCGACAAGATAGGGCCGCGGCAGGAATCTCATCACCAGAACTCTCTTCACCTCCCTCCGTCATTTCTCCGCCCGCCTCTCCTCCTCGGACCTACAAACCGACAAGGAAAGATATGGACGAGATCGTCGTCGGCTCGGAAGCGGCGACGAAAGATGGACAGTCAGTACAGTTAACAGCGGCCGGTCTCCCCCGCAAGAAGCCTGGTCGAAAGCCAGGAACCACCGTCAAATCGAAGGCCGCTACCGTGGCTACCACTGAAACCAGCCAAGATGCTCCAAAGCAGCGGAAACCCAGGAAACCCAGGGATCCTAACGCGCCTCCTGTACAGCGCAAGCGAAAGTCGGCACCTAACACCGAAGCGAACGTGGGCGCCGATTCAAAGTCTCTCGCATCCGGTGCATCAAATGCGTCGCCTACCCCTACAGCCGCCACTCCTCCAGCCGTCCCCACGCGCCAAACTAAGATTACGGACCTCGTCAGCATAGAACCGAAGACGGAACCGAAGACGGAACCCAAGACACCTAGCCAGCAGGATTTTCCTGTCAAGGCACCGAAACGTGAGCCACACGTGAGCTCTATGAAAAACATTTTAAATGCGACCGATGTCCCTGTTCGCACCAGCGGTCAAAATTACGACCCTATTCGCGGAAATTACGACCCCGTCCGCGAAACCATGATCACGCGCGATCCCTATGGGACGAACTCGATCAACTCGCCACGCCAGCCCACAACCCAAGTGTCTAGCCGAGCTAGCGCCTCACCGTCCATCTCCATTCTCGTCGATCCCATGCCGCACGCCCACCCTATTTCTCCCCCGCAAGTGTCACGACAGTCTTCTCAACAACCGGTAATGCCGTTGCGCCCGACCCAAGAACCTCCTTCGATTCCTCCTTCGCCTACACCGCAAGCACCACGCTCAACCCTCCCTGACACGAAGCCGAAGCCGACATCTGTCCCCGCGCTCGCCGTGGAAACCAAGAAGGCTGCCTCAGCCAAATCTGAGACTCGAGCGAAGGATAAGCCGGCGAAGGAGAGCAAACATGGCCAGACGTCCAAGAAGCCTTCGCCAAAGCAAAGAATAGCACCCACCGCGGTTTCCTCTCCAAAGACACATAACCTCGAAGAACCCTCGGCGGGCGGAGAGAAAGAGAACGAGCGGTCCATCCTCGACTTTGGCAAAGCGAAACCCGGCGAGGAGCTCCAGGCACCAACCATCGTGCTGGAAATTTCCATCGCGCCCGGAGAAACCAATAAGTACGTCAACTTCATGCGCATGGCTGAGGATCGCTACGGCTGGGATGCGCTCCACCCGCGACTCGCGGCCCACCGTGACCGCAAGGCACGCATCGCCGCTGCGGCGTCGGCCCTTGAGAAGACCGGATCTGGCAGGGAATCTGGCGATGAGATGTCCGAGGACGTTTCCGACGGCGAGGGCGCGAGTGCGGACCACCCTGGCGGTGCTGCTAGTGGTATTGATGTCCCCGCGAAGCCGGCGAAGAAGAAGCGAAACTTTAAGGAGGACGAATACGACAGGGAAGACGACTTTGTAGACGACTCGGAGCTGTTGTGGGAGGAGCAAGCGGCAGCCAGTCGAGATGGATTTTTCGTCTACTCAGGCCCTCTCATCCAGGAAGTGGAGAAGCCTGCTGTATCGTACGTTAACCTCACCCCCCCCCCCCCCCCCCCCCCCCCCCCCCCCCCCCGGTCCCTCAATGTTTCCATCAGTTGCTAACAAAGTATACAGTGAACCACCCAAACGAGGACGCGGTAGTCGGGGCGGCCGGGGGAGCCGAGGCGGTGCCACACGAGCCAACGGCGGCACTGGTCGAGGTGGCGGCCCCGGATCTCGGGGTGGCGGCGCAGCGAAGCGAGCGCGCGGTGCCAAGGCCAAGGCTGCATCCGAGCGAGAGAAGGCGGAGAAGGAGAAGCCCGCCAAATCGACTTCCCCGAAGCCGAACAGCAACCCTTATGGTCTCTTGCAGCCCACCACCCCCCTGACGGCTACGGCGACGGCCAGCTAATTCAGCCGCGAGATTCACGGCCTTCGCCGGCTGTCAATTCAAAATTCTTCCTCCTTCACAAATCATTTATTACCATGTTCTCATTTTTCTTTTGTTTCTCGGAATTCTAGGCTTTAGGGCCATTCATTAGAGGAGCTATTGACATGTAAGCTCCATGGTACTGGCGTAATGGTTATTGCATCCATGGCTTGTTGCGAAAGGTGTCTGTCGGCTCTGGTGTTTGTGCACTGTTTCTGTTCCTGTTTCTGTTTCCTTTGTCATTTCAACCACTCGGAAGTCATTAGCATAATATTGATGTATAATCTCATTACCAAAGAGAGAAGAGATATGGAGTGTTAGGTCTGGACCAGAGATACCCAGTCGAGAGTCGAGACATGGTCGGCCACCTACCTGCACTGCACCAGGCAGCCGTAGCAACTTAGATCCTACTTAATGGACTCGCATTTTATTCTATGTTTGATGTTAGGAAGAGGTTACAGAGTTTAGTTATAGACTGTGGAATAGATTTCCTTCCCGAGACCACACCTTTTCTACAATGCCGATAGAGCGAATCCCGAGATGCAAGGGAGCTGAGTTGCCTCTCGTGACCTCAAGGACTTAGAGGGAGGCGGACAAGCAGTACGGAGTAGGTGGGGGTACCTCGGTACTTTGCGATCTAGTCTCGGTGGGCGTGGGATGTGGTACCTGAGCACGTACCACTTTAGCTCGAGAGCTCGTGTGGTTGCTCCTGCTTCCGTCTCGAAAAATGAGGGCTCACCGCCCTGGGCAGAAAAAAGGAAAAAAAAGCGCCAAGATTTCTCGCCAAGCCAAAACCTCCACAAAAATTTCCAATCAAAATACCCACTCCAGGCCTGGTTTTACTGGGCGAAATCAAAATCCATCACCAAAATTTTGCCAACCCATTTTCTCTTTGTTCACCCACCACCGACTTTTTTCCCTTCCTCCCCCACGGCCTTGTGGCACTCTACTTCATTTCTCGAGCCATCCACCACGACAATCCCGGACGGGCTGCTAGAGGTCTAAGAATAGTCGAGATGGGGCCTTCTGTACTCCAGGTTCGTCTTTTTAATTGATTTTTCTCCCTTTGAACCAGGCAAAGGCCCTTGCTTTGTTGCCCCGCTTTGTAATGTGTAGGGCAAATTGTTTTTCGAGGATGGCTGAAAGCTTACGGATCTTGATATCCCTAGAAACGCCTCGCGGAGGATGAGAATGCGTTTAGTGGGCTTTTGAGCTTGATCCCGACGAGGATGCATTATGCGGATGATGATGAACCACAGGTATGTTGTCCTTTTTTCTTTTGCTTCCTCGCAAGGTCTCGTGCCTTGCCTAGCTAGGTCCAACTCCTCTTGTGCCCGCAAAGCAGTAGAGGCTTCTCTCAGTTATGTCGTCAAATCAATACGTTACGTTCGACTCTAGACTCACATATCCCCGCTTTCCTTTTTACAGAGTAAGAAGAAGGCAAAAAAGGCCAAGGCCAAAGCGGCCAAGGCAGCGCAAGCCGCCCTCGACGCCGAGAACGCCGTAAATGATGACGATGACGACGATGACGAACAACAAGAGAGCGTCTCCCCCGAGAAGGAAGGAAACAAGCGCAAGTTGGAAGAGAGGGACGCCGAGGCCGAGAAGGATACCCCCGCCGACGACGAGACGGTGACGGTCCAGGGAACCCCCGGACCCAAGAAGAAGAAGCTAAAGGTCGAGAGCCCCACCGACGAGAAGAAGGCTGCCGACCAATTACTAGACGAGGCTACGCGGGAGGCCAAGAAGGCTAGGAAAGCGGAAAAGGCACAGAAGCTGCAGGAGAAGAAGGCGGCTAAGAAGGCGGCCGCCAAGGAGAAGAAGGATAAGAAGAATAAGGAGGACAAGGAGGACACCGCCGCGCCCACCGAAACCGAAGATGTTGAAATGGCGGAACCTGCCGCAGAAACAGCTGAACAAACCCGGACAAGTAATGTCCCCCAAGTCGACAACGAATCGTCCACATCCTCCGAACCCCACTCGCCCACCTTTGATTCTTCCGACGCCCTTTCACAACAAGCCACGCAAGCCGAAGCCGAAGCCGCCAGCACCACAACCTCTGTATCCTCCGCCGTCCCCCCCTCCGACAAGCCCAAACACATAAAAATCCCCGAAGACACGACAGCCTTCCGCGAGCGGTTCGCCGCGCGCCTCGCCGCCCTCCGCGCCGCCCGCAAGGCCGATGGCCCCGACGGCAAGCCCATCCGCTCGCGGCAAGAACTCCTCGAGCAAAGGAGACAAAAGCAAGCCCAGCGCAAGGAGCATAAGAAGGAGATGCGCAAGGTAGCCAAGCTCGAGGAGGAGCGGAAGCGGGAGGAGGCTCTCAAGGCGAATTCGCCGTCGGTGATGAGTCCCGGCGACGAGTTCGACGAGGGAAATTTCTCGTTTGGCAGGGTGGCGTTCGGGGACGGGTCGCAGCTCTCGCATGACTTGAGCTACGTGCTGAACCGCGAGCACAAGAAGGGCCCCTCAGACCCCAAGACGGCGCTGCTCAAGCTCCAGAACCAGAAGAAGCGGCTCGCCGAGCTGGACGAGGAGAAGCGCAAGGAGATCGAGGAGAAGGAGACGTGGCTGACGGCGCGGCGTCGCGCCGAGGGCGAGAAGATCCGCGACGACGAGGGCCTGCTCAAAAAGGCCGTCAAGCGAAAGGAGCGCACGAAGCGCAAGAGCGAAAAGGAGTGGAAGGACAGGAAGCAGGCCGTCGAGTCCGGGATCAAGCAGCGGCAGAAGAAGAGGGAGGAGAATATTCGGAAGAGGAAGGAGGAGAAGAAGTTGGGGAAGATGGGGAAGAAGAAGGGGCCGGGTGCTAAGAAGAAGAATCGGCCGGGTTTTGAGGGGAGGTTTGCGGGCGCTGGGAAGAAATGAGGAAGGGGGGGGACGAGGGATGAAGGATGATGTTGATGAAATGGCTTCAGGACTTGGGGGATGGGGTTGTAAGATTTCTCTCATTTTTTTTCCCTTTGTTTTTGTGATGCATGGAAAGGAGTTTTGTTTGCCTTTTATCTTTTTTTTTCTTCTCTTCCTTCTTTTCTCACAGCATTTACGGATCGCAAAAATGGGTATTTCTATATTGGCTCAATACTTGTTCATCTTCCTACTCTCCTTCCTGCACCAAAGCGATCGATGTTTCCAATCTCCGACCTTGACAACAGCAGCCACTTAATGACATCGCCAGAGAGCAAAGAGGCTCAAAACAACATCTTCTATACAAACAAAAAGTGGCATAAACATCACGAAAGAGTTTCCCATCAAGAAAAGGGACAGCAAGAGAAGAAAAGAAGCTGTCAAACACCAAAAAAAGAACTACCAGAAAAAACTATCGACATTGTAATAACCCTTGAAACCCCCAGTTTACGAACCAAGTCCCCCAGTCTCTTCGCCCCCCTTCCCAAGAGAAGCCACCGATCCTTCCCAAGTTCCTCATGTTGGATCCTCTCCCTTCATCTCACAGATTCTCTCGTCTTTCGTCACCAATTCAAGCTTAGTTCAAGTTTTCCACTCGAGCCGAAAGTTTTGTGGTTTTAGCAAAGAAGAAAAACAAAACGGACCATATACTCCAGGGATATTCCCTTTTCTCTTTTTCCGGCTCATAAACCAGGCCAGCTCCCAGCCTTCCATTCCCTGTTTTACCCGGGGGAAGAAGAATCAGATGTAGGTAAAAGTCATCTCAATTCGAGTAGGTTGTAGTAGGTTTGCTTCTTTTTTGAATTATTTTTTTGCAAGTAATTAGCGAAGAAAAAGAAAGGTGTACGTAAAAGAAAGGCGAATATAAAGGTTGGGTTGTTTGATCAGGAGGTTTACAGGAGAGAGTCGAGGGTAGTGAACACGTTCAAGCATGCCGCCACGACTTCGAGCTGAAGCTCCCTATCCTTAGCATTGTTCACCTCCTAAAGGGTCATCGTTAGTCTCAAATCCCAAGTCAAACAACTTCAGAGGGAGGTGGGGAGTTGTGCGTGTCTGTTAACCCACCTCAGCTATAACACCCGGCAAATTCGCCCCAACCCCATTCCCCACCGCCTTCCTCCCAAAGGGCCACTGGCTATAATCCGCCAACAAATCGTCTGTCTGCGCGAACGCCCTCTCCCTCGCCTCGTGGCCCAGCGACGACAGCGCGTTCTCGAGCACGTTGGCGGCGTAGGCGGCGCAGACCATGGCGATGGTGCGGAGGTAGCGGAACTCGAGGTTCTCGGGCAGGAACTGGTTGCCCGTGATGACGACGGTGCGCTGGGTGAGGACGTTCCGGACGCGGCGGCGGAGCTCCTCCTTGGCGCCGCCGTCGGCCACGGGGTGGGTGGCCATGTCGAAGAGGAGGAAGTTGCGCTTTTCGGTGCGGAGGATGCCTTTGTCTACGAGGCCTTTTGCGAGGCGTTCGCGGACTTGTTTGAGTTGGTAGCCTATTTTCATGAGGTTCCAGGTTTCGCCTAGGGGTAGAGGGGTCTTTGAGTTAGTAAAAGAGAGAAGGAAAAGGGGTCAAGAAAATATGTATATTCGGTGCTGTGTGTGCTTGCGTGTCTTTGAGGTAGGAGGTGTGTGTCGAGAAATAGGGGCGGGGTTGTACTCTCTCGTGCGTACCACTCAGTAGATCGATCCAGGAGCTAACGCTCATCTTCTCGCTCGACTTCATCAACTTCAAGGCCTCATCAAGAAGAACCTCGCCGGTAAGGGTATCATCAATAACTTCAATTATACGATCGGGAAGGGGGAACCGCCGCCTTGAAGGGTCCTTCTGCATGCTAACCCGTCCACGGAAGGCAAGCTCGATGACTATGCATCCTCTGAGGGCATACGAGATGTTGTCGTTCCAGACAGAGAGATATCCCTGAAAA